>ADNK01001384.1:0-20000 GCA_000320545.1 Bigelowiella natans CCMP2755 | reverse complement strand
CCCTGATAAATATACGGCGTTCTTCCTTTGAAGCTCCTCGGAACAGCTTGCAGCAGATGATAAAAATCGACCTTCCAGACCTCCCAGAGCTGCCCCTCTCTTCTGTGCGTTGAGGAGGACACAGCAGCATGTTCTTCCTCAGTTCATTCAGCCAGGTGAAAGGGCGCCTTGGAACCAGAAGTGCTTAAGGACGTCGTTAGATCTTTATGGCTCGGTTATATTCGTGAGAAGCGAAGCTGCAACCACATCCTCAAACGAATAGGATCAAAACGCCGACGAATGCAAGTAGCGCGCATAACCTTGGGCGTTGTCTTGCAATGTGCCTTGGTATTTATCCTCGGCCAGCTAGCATTCCTGCCATTTTTCACAAATCTCCCTCCTGAAGAATGGGAGCCTTACCCAGAAACTTCCACTAGCCGAGAGAAGAGTCGGACGCAGAGGGAAAACTCATCTCTATTCGGCAGCACCCTCGGATGGCAGGAGCACAGTAAGAACGATCTCCGGGCATGGCCACAAATGCTGAGAAAAGGGGGAAGAAACTTCAAAGTCGACTTCAACTTCCAGCCGTCTAGCATCTGTGCATTACAAAGCCGTGCTCGCGAGAGGGCACGCGAATGCTTCATTCTCAACCAGGAGAAACCTGTGTACCCCGCCAACTTTCGTTCAGGTTATAACGTCAGCGATGATATCCTCACCTTCATTGCAGATCCACGCTACCGCACATACTTCGGTTCGAAAGCCAGAGAAAGATTTCGATCAGCGCCGTTTCTAATACAGTTGAGTTTGAGAAATGCACCCAAGGTGTGTGAAGAAGGGGCTCCCACGAACGCATGGCTTTCCCTAATAGATGATTTCTTCAAGAAGGCAAATGCTATTATTCTTAAACACTCATTATACCTCGAGTTTGTGATTGATGGTGACGGCTCGGGGCCTTCCATCTGCGGATGTCTGGAGGATCGGTGGCGTCCTTGGGTTGCGACCTTCATCCCGGGCTACTTCAAAGGGACATGCATGGATACCATGGCAGCTGCGATTGGATATAAAAATAAAGACGATGATTTCGATGGTACCGGCGAAGGCGGTCCCAAAAGCAGAAATGACTCCATCATTCAGACGGCCCCGTATGACCGATATCAGATCCTCAACGCACCTTCACGCCATTTCGAATCCGTTGCATCAAGGCGGTTTGGCAGATTCATTAACTCTTCCTATCCCATCTTAATATGGGAGCCGAAAGACCAGCGCGAAATTCTGCAACGTGTTCGGGAATATGTAGTGATACACGGCAAGCCCCACCCCCCCGGCCTTCACTTCACAATCAACATCGACAGCGCAATGCTACAAGTTTACTGGGCAGCGGCGGCAGTACTAGGGGGAAATAGGGGGGAGGAAGGAGAAGTAGAAGAACATGACGAGAATGAGAAAGATCATAATGATTCTGGAGCTTGGAACATGGCTATTGTTAAGAGCAGTAGCAGTAGCAACAGCAGCGCTCCCAAGGTGATCGTTCTTCAGGTACCCGCCCATGAAGAGGGCGGGGCACCTAGAAACCTCAAAATCGTTACGTACAAGACGACGACAAGGACAATGGGAGAATCCATGCCTGAGACTACCAGGGCCAACAATAGGCAGCTACGCACCTCAGTACAGCATCGGTAATTCATCAGTAGCATTTGCATAGAATGTTGAAAATATAATGCTGTGGGTGATCAAATTGCCATATATCCTGATCTCCATCCTCCCCCCCCTTTTGTCTCCTTGTTGCTGATGCCCTACAGATATTCCATCTCTCTCTTGGCGGGCAGCGCAGGCTCACATGTCATAAGCCTTCGCGACGCACTGCTGCCCCTCCCCGACCATTTTAGCCACATCGAGGCTCTTTCATACATTCCAGGAGAGAGAGCTCCTTCTTCTTCTTCTTCTTCTTCTTCTTCTTCTTCTTCGCCGACATCGCCGTCGTCGTCGTCGCAGCAATCGCCGCTCTCGTTTGTCGTACTGGCGTCTAGCAACAACGGGCAAGTAGCATGGTTCTCCACCATTCACCCCGAAACGAACAGCAAAGTCGCACTCAAGCCTGGCTTGGAGAGGAGAGGGGGGAAGGGCAGAAATGTAGCGAATGAGTACTACAGAAGGGGGGAGGGGGGGAACGTAACAGGGAGGAGCAGAGATCGGGGAGCTATTGGGCGTCATCACGCTGTTGCGACACTACGGAAGCACAGAGACGGGTACTCGGTGGCTGTGATTGTACCCTGCCTCGCTCGGGACAAGGGAAGAGGAGGGCGGCAAGGAGTCGCAAATGGAGATACTGCCTCCTCTTCTTCCTCATCCTCCCGCTCAACAATTATCCATTCTTACACACACTCTGCCTTTGCTGATGACGGTAGAGGTTCATCATCATCGTCGTCGTCTTCATCATATCCATCCCGAAAGCGAGAAGAGAAGGAGGAGGAGGAGGAGGAGGATGGACCTCGTCTTTGCATCGTCCAAGTTGCAGTCAACAGCCACCGAAGCCTGAGGATACGCAGATGGTATAGTGTGAAAATAGTGGTAGGAGTGCTTTTTCTGGTCCTGCTGCTCGGCGGGCTCACGGCAGCAGCAATAGCGCAAATGATGCGGAGGAAGATTGCACATTCACTCCAAACATATTCAAATATGATACATAATCAAAGCGAAGCTTCCTTAGGTTTTCTTTTCCCTTCAGGGTATTGTCTGGGGATGGAGGGGTGGTGCTCCATACCCCCTCCGAGAAGGCAGGGGACGACGTGCAGATCGCCGAACTACAGGCAAGGGGGCGTAAAGGTCAGTGCCCGATTAGAGCGACGAGTACGGTAGAAAGGGGAGGGAGAGGTTACGGCATTCAGCTTCTCCCGCTCCGGGGGTGATGATGAGATAAACTATGGCTTTCGTACATTTGCGCTACAACACACACACAGAGGGGGGGGGGGGCAGGGAGAGAGAGAGAGAGAGAGAGAGAGAGAGAGAGAGAGAAAGAGAGTTTATAGTGGACTTACCTTCTTCATGATCTACTACCCCGCCCCGCTTGTCTACAGTTCCTCGCGTCCGAGCGAGTTTGACCGTGGTGGGCTCAGGCCAGTTGAGCACCAGGAGTAAAAGGGGAAAGGAAGAAAGGGCAGGAGCAACGTCTAGAAACCAGATTTTCTCCCAGAAAGTAGCTGTATCGTACTCAGTGGGCGATAAGGTATTTCTCGCGGTCGTGAGATATGAAAGCTACTTGAAAAGAGGAAGAGGAGGAGGAGGAGGAATAGTAGGTCAAGCAGACGAAAGCAGCAGCGACACTGGCGGCAGGTAGGAAGTAGCAATAGTAAGAAGAACGACAATTACAACCACCACTACGACGACACCAATCTGCACACATCTTAACTAATGAGAAATTGGGGGATTTGTCCTTTTCCATTCGTCCCATTCTCGTTACCATAGGTGTCGCTGTTATTACTATTATTATTACTATTATTACTACTACTTTGCCGATCGTGTATTGTTATCATCAATATCATTGCTGCAGATGGAGTATTGTGGCTGGCCCCAGCTTCGCAACAGTTGGTCGTTCCCCTGCCATCTCATACGTCGCAAGAGGAATGAAAAGGACAAGGATGCCAAAGACAGGCGGGGGGGGGCCGAGCTCGCGTTCAGGCAGCAGACGACGATTGGTGTCTGAATTGGGATTGAAAATGAATACTGACAACTATGGGAGCTACAATGATAAGCACGAGTAAGTTGTGTATCTTATGTTTTCATGACTACACGATATGATACTTGTTTCCTTTGACGATTGGTCGATATTGCACCCACATTGCTCATTTCAAGAACCACGCAACATAGGAGCAATTTCCTGCGTTTGTTCGATGTTTCTCCTTCTTCCTCATACGACCCCTCCTCTGTGTGTATGTCCTGCAGCGGCATTCTCATGTTGGTAAATGAAAACGGCTTCTGCCAAAACCAGGTCGTGAATTAAATGGATAGCCGCATCTAATGAAAGTGCCAAGAATGCAACCAGCGACATATATTCAACATTACTGCGCATAATATATATATATATATATATATATATAATATTATCTAATTAATATATGTGTGTGTGTGTGCGCGCGCGCATCCTATTCACAGCCACAGACACATACATATTTAATCGCGAGACGAAATTTATTTCAAGATGTCCCGAAATCGAATACCATGACAAAGATGGGATCGTGTCTATGCGCACATAGTATTCCCATACCATACAGCACCTCAGACACCTCCTACATTCCTTCCACCATCGCCACAATCATCGCCACAATCCTTCCCTCCTGCTCATTCTCAGGAGCATCAGAACAAAGCTGCAAACAGGGCGATTTGTGAGCCTGTACGAACGTCAACCAGAGGCGTCCTTGTCTACACCTACGGCAAGATTGAGCACATTGAGGCAAAGATAAAAAAGTACTTACAGCTTGTGAGTGCGAGAGGAGGGCTGGTGGGGGCAGAAACAATAATCTCTTTGTATTTTGAATGAAGGGGGAAACAGGAGCCAATTTTCTTTCTCTCTCTCTCTCTCTCTCTCTCTCTCTCTCTCTCTCTCTTAACGCGCGCGTGCGCGTATGTTGCATGTAAATTAGTATATAATATATATATATATATATATATATATATATGTGTGTGTGTGTGTGTGTGTGTGTGTGTAGCTCATCCTCTCTAATTTGAGCATGATTACTTCGTCTTATTCAAAATTGAACCTGTAATGAATGATATAATCGAACAGCAATGAAGAAATGAGTGCGTGCGATGAAAATGTGATGCACGGAGCCTACGACCAAGGTGTCTGGAAAAATATGGGGGACAAATCCAAATATTTTATTAGACGCCACGCAATTAATGGCATCCATCATTATGGCAACATGCGCACACACCCTGAAATTCGAAAAAATTACATTGTGTTGTACCTTCAAATAGGATCGTCTCCTTCGGTGGCACTATTCTCGTTGGCTACGGAATCACCGTCATCATCGTCTTCATCATCCTTGCTGCGGTCTTGGTTCTCCATTGCGGAGGTACACGAAGGCTTTCAAGGTAAAAAAGAGATGGGATTGGTGATATTGACATCAAACACAGAGAATGCAGCAAATGTGAGGGGAATGTGGAGAGAAATCACTGATAACTTGAGCTTGTTGCATCGTCGTCACCATGATCGTCCTCCTTTTTGCACAAAGGAGGAGATGACGTGGGCATGTGTGGGCTGCCTTTGGCCCGGCCTGGTGCGATAGTTTTGGATGGCTGGACCCCTGCAGAGCTAAATGATCACAATGGTGCATGAACATTCACACTGTTGAAGTCAGACGATCTCATCAAAGTTGCGCCTTCATTGCAGCGACCATCTAGCCATGCCTGTGTGTCGTATTGAACGAAGTCAGCTCTGCTGAGCAAGTCAGCATGCGTAACACGTGAGCATTCGCTAGTTCGGTCATCAAACACGCAGGCAATGCCAATGTGCTGTTGCGCGTAAGGTGTTCACAGGCCGAGGCGCTACGTGCACAAGTAGGCAGGGGGGGGGAAAGGCACGTTTGCTTCCTTTTGAAGAGTTGTGTTTATTTTTATTAAAGATTATATTTTTATTAAATCGTGCACTGCGTAATCATTCGCGAAGCTTTCGCGAATGCCGCCGCACGTGGGGCAGCACACTTCCGGTGTGCTGCCATGAGTCCCGCCGGAACCCACGTGCCTATGCTGTATTAATATCTACGTTATCTATATTCTATATCCGCGACAACCCCTTTGTTGTCGCACGTGACTTGTGCCCGCGTAGTGGTACGCGCTACACCTCCCCCAAGTCACGTTGCTCCTTCCTTCCTTCCTTATTCCCTTAGACCTTCATCGCTTTCGGAACTTCACCAACCACCAGGTAATAGATTCCTCTCTAACCTTATCTCCTTTGTCGCTTACCCAGAACTCACCTTCGTCCTTAGGTTCGTGTCCATACCAGCCCTCTGCATCAAGGTCCCCCAGGACCTTATACCAGTGCTCAAAGGGTAAGTCGGGAACAGCTAGGTAGAGTAGCTGATATTTTCCGTCCTTTATTTTCATAGCTACCCTCTCCATATTTCGTAATCCAGGGTAGCCTAGATAGACAATCTTCATGCGCCAATCGTCGTTCACCCTGACCTTATTGTTTCCATATTCCACATCGAACTTAGGTCGGGGTCCTAAACAAGGCATTGCTCGCTCCCACACAGTAGGGTTTACTTTAACATCCTCTAGGAGCTTCTCACCGATATCATAATTCTTTAGGTGACTGATGTGGCGCAAGGTGACCCTGTTCCCATCATAGATGTAGTACTGCTTCCTCCCCTTCCTCTCGGTAACCTTTGCAACGCCACCCCAGAAGGGGTCTTGTTTATTTCTCGATCTCAGATTTACCTTGGCCCTAACATACTGTCCTTCCTTTAGAACTCGGCCATCGTACGGGACCTTCTCGTCTTCGCTCTCGGTATCGTCGTCGTTGTCGTCGCCTTCTTCCCTCTCCTTATCCTTGATACCTCCCCCAGACGTGAAGGTGTCGTTTACTAACCCTTGTATCTTGTCTGGTGTGGTGCTATTTATCCTGCTTAGGTTGGCCAAGGTGCGGTGGAGTCGCTCTACCTTGGAGTTGGACTGGGCATAGTATACAGGTGAGGCATCAATATTAGGGTGTGGTAGCTGTAGAAGAGAGGTCTCATTATCCACATGTAACTTCTTTGGTATCTTGTTTATGCTAACTTCATCAGGGATAGCCTGGAGCTCAGACTCCCAGGTACGGTAGCAGTTAGTAAGCCTCTGCTTATATAAGCCTTTGTTCTTCTTAGCAACGTTGACCTTGATAATCTTTTTAACCCAGCACTTTCCAGTGGCCACATCAACGAAGGTAAGGTAGTGATAGCCATCGTACTTATAAACATCAATTTGCACGATATCTAAGAAGTTCCTTGCTTTGATTTTCTTAGATGCACGGCTCTTGCTGGACTCCTTGGTGGCGACGCCTGCCGCCTTCAAGCTGGAGCACCTGCAGCCACGCAGGTATGTCCTTATCTCTTTTAGCTTGTAGGGCCAGTAGTAATGGTAGAGTAGAGCAGTGATATGGTTTTCTCCTACGTGTGCAGGTCCATGGGCGGTAAAGAGAAGGGCTCCCCTGGTCCGCCGTGGCACGTAGGTACGCCTAACATTATTAGTGTATACATATATCCTATCACTAAGTACCTCATGCTTGTGTTTGTATTTATCCAGGTGTTCTTGAAGGTGCTGGAGCTCCTCTGGCTCAGGCAGGAAGTCGCCGTCCTCGAAGGTAATCGCGTTAACCATAGGGGTGACCTGGGTAGGGACTTTCTTTTCGAACAGCCTGCTGAAATAGTCAGCAAGCTGCTTGTCTCCTGGTGCGTAGACCACTGTCCTCTTGTCCCTAAACTCTTCCGTGTCCGCCCTCATAGCTGCATACTCATCGTTAGGCGCTTCGAGCTTGCGGTCGATGCCTAGGAGGGGCTTGTGGTCAGTCATTAAGGTGAAGCTGGGCACCGACAGCAGGTAGTATCTTAGTTTCCTCTGCGCCTCAGTCATGGCTTTATACTCTCCTTTTGTAGGGCTGTACTTGGCCTCAGCTGCTGTGCAGGCCCTGCCCCACACCCGTATGATCTGCTGGTCTTGGGTAAGTACAGCAGCCATACCTAGCTTAGACCAGTCTGTCCATAGGGTAGCTGGTCTAGTAGTGTCTAGCTTAGCATTCAATAGGGTGTTGCTGCATAACTTTATTAGGTTATCGAAGTGGGCATCAAGGCCAGCCTTGGCCCACACCTTAGCGAAGCTGAGGCCTACAGAGTTCTCCTTCCGGTAAGCAGTAGTAAAAGCAGCTGCAGTCCTAGCGTAGGTAGGGGAGAACCTACGTAGTATCCAAGCTGCAGTCTGCAAGAATGACTTTAACTCCTTTGCATTCTTAGGTTTAGGGGCTTGCTGTAGTGCTGCTACTTTCTCGGGGTTTGGGGTGATGCGGCCTTGCTCCAGGTAATATCCACACCACTTGATTCTTGTAGCTAGGAATGTACACTTCTGCAGTCTAATAGTAAAACCGAAGTGTGCAAACCTAATAAATATATTTTCCAGGAGGAAGATCTGAGCGACGACTGTGTTGGTACATATTATGTCATCATCCACATACACAAACACAAACACCCACAACACAGACGCCATCCCATCATGTGTGTATGCCCTGTAGTTCTGACTACTGAACGCATCCCCTGATATGCTTAGGCCGTAAGGGAATACGACGAAGTGCCACTTCCTGTGCCTGCTGGAGAACGCGGTAATGGGGCGGGAGGTTTTGTGGATGGGTGTCTGCATGTATGATTCATTTTTATCTAGGGAAGAGTAGTATTTGTATCCTATGACGTGTTCAATAACGTCATCTATCCTTGGTGTAGGTGTCTGGATCCTCTTTATTACTCGGTTGTGGCGGATGAAGTTGTGCGCCAGGCGGAAGAAAGGGTAAGTAGGTTTCTTAGCTAGCACATGTCTCACGTTCCATGGTGAGTTGCTTGGCTCTATCTTCCCTTCCTTTGCCCATTCATTGATCTGCCACTCTATCTTTTCCCAGTCCGCTTCCGGTCGCCTATGTTCTGGGTCATTGATGATGCACTCTTCGTATCCCTTCTTTAGCTCGATCTTTACTGGGGTAAGCTTGCTGGAGGGCTTCGTCGTCGGCTTGGTGATGTCAGAGTACTTCTCGTTTAATATTTTATTAATGTACTTTTTGCCTTTGTCGATATCCCAATCATCAGCTGGGGGGGTCTTGTCCAGTAGCTCCGTTATCTGTCGGATGGTCTTGCCGGGGTTCTTCTTCCGTAGCTCGGTAGGTGTAGGTAGCTTGTTGTCCGCTAGGTCCATAAACTCTAACGCATTAACGCTTGACTCAGAGGTCCACTCGTCAAGCCGTATCATGTTCTGGCTGATGGTCCTGCCTGACTTCTTTGGCAACTTAGCAAAGTATATCTTGTGATTGTAGAATGATATGATCCCCCCTAATTTTTCTAGGGCATCCTGTCCGAGGAGTAGTTCCATGGATAAAGTCATGGCTACTCGGGTCTTGATTTGGGTCTCCGCGTCGCTGCCAGGTATCTGTAGCTTTAGCATTAGCTCACCGACGGTCTTCATGGAAGAGCTTCCGTCTGCTTGAGCATATTTACGTTCTTTCTTAGTCACTTGATCCAATAGTCCTAACCTTCTTACTGTGCTTAGGCTTATGAAGGACTTCGGCATGCTGCCACTATCCCAAAGGGCAGGTAGTTTCTTGTAGTCTCCGTAGCTGTCTTTAACTTTAACCTTGGTCATAGCAACTTTGATAGTCCTGTTAGCGTCTTCGTCATTAATGTTGCATACTCCTAAGTTCTTTATGTCGTCTAGGGTCATGGGCTTGTCTTGGTCCTGCGTTGCTGGTACTGCTGTCTTCGTCGGCGCCTGCTTAAGGTGATCTAATATTCCGTTTATCTGCTGCTGTATAGCATTGATACTGTTCTGCTTTTTGTTCTTATATTTATTGTTCTTCCCGTTGTTGCTGCCTTGCCATTTGCTGTTGTTATATCCTTGTCCTCTGCCTTTCTTTCTCTTTAACTTCTCGTAGTGTTCGTTGAGCTGCCTGATCGTCATCCTGGGTCGTCCTTCTTTCCTGTCTCTGCAGTCTTTAGCGGTGTGTTTCCCTTTACGTGAGCAGTATCCGCAACGTCGGTTACCTTCCCTGTCCTTGTACCAGTCTCGCTGCGGCTTAATAGCGTTAATGTTTCCTATGCCAGGTACCTTAGGGCTGGTAAACTTGCGGTCCTGCTCCTGCTCGCGTAGGGATATAGCCTGCACTGCTGCCTCCATCGTGGTGTAGCCTTTCTCCGTAACGTAAGTGGATTCCTTTATCTTTAACTTGAACTCTTCAAACCTTGCCTGATCATCACCTGTGTTGTAATTAAAATCATGTAGTTCGTCGATCATATCCTGGAAGCGCGTGGCAAAGTCTCTAACAGGTTCTCTCTCATGCTGCATCATTGCTCTGTATTTTCTAATAGCCTGGGGTAGGGAGTTAGCATCCTGTTCATTTACAAAAGCCTTCATTATCGCCTCAACGTCTCGTAGCCCACTAACTGTAGTGTGTATTTTCTCTAGCTGCCTGATCCGGGTCCTGCCTGTCTCGTAAAGGTCCATGGCTTGCTTTATTATAGCTAGCCATTTGAGCTTGTCGTTTTCGGTGGGGTTAGGGGTAAAGTCGCAGAGTATACTCCTAGCGTTCTTCCACCACCTCCTTGCCTCACCTCTTTTCCCGTTGTATTTCGTTATCATAACCGGTGCTGTTTTAACAGACATGAACTGGGTGTTCCGCTGTACCGGCTGCTGCTGCTTGACGGTGCTCTGGGTCGTCCCCCGCGAGGCGCCCAGACCCCCGTCGTTCCTAAACAAAGCTGCCCACTCTGGAGGTAAGTCTGCTTCGTAATCCATGATGTCCTGCATGATAGCTGCCCAAACATCATGTGTCTGATACTTGTATTCTATCGATACTTTCAGTTTGGCGTAGTTGCTCGCCCTGGGTCGCAAGGCTCGTAATGCCATTACGACCTTCTTGCTTTCGGCGGCCACGTCCTCGTCGTCCGCCTCGTAGAAGTTCTCCAGTGCCTCTGCTGCTGCATCTGCTTTCTTAATCCCGGGTGCTGGTCCCGGCGGTGCCTGTGGAGGTGTTCCTCCTCCTTCCTTAGCGTCCGTATCGCCCTTCCTTTCCTGTTTCTGCTCGTGCCCTTGCACGGCCTGCGAGCCAAAGTCCTGCTGTTCTTCTAGCTGCTGTGACATTGTTAGTCAAATCGTTTCCCGTGTGTGGAAGCCAAAGGTTGTTGCGCGTAAGGTGTTCACAGGCCGAGGCGCTACGTGCACAAGTAGGCAGGGGGGGGGAAAGGCACGTTTGCTTCCTTTTGAAGAGTTGTGTTTATTTTTATTAAAGATTATATTTTTATTAAATCGTGCACTGCGTAATCATTCGCGAAGCTTTCGCGAATGCCGCCGCACGTGGGGCAGCACACTTCCGGTGTGCTGCCATGAGTCCCGCCGGAACCCACGTGCCTATGCTGTATTAATATCTACGTTATCTATATTCTATATCCGCGACAACCCCTTTGTTGTCGCACGTGACTTGTGCCCGCGTAGTGGTACGCGCTACAGTGCTGAGCACAATGGACACAGCTAGACGTGATGGTGTGCATGCAGCAACATTGCGTGGTGTCCATCATGAGCTCAAGATTGCACCAAAGATCGACCTCATTGTCATTGACTTGCGTGATGTGCACCTACTAGCTAGCTAGCTGCAGAGCTAGCTGGATGCACATCACAGAGTGCCTGGCAATGCGAGAGCAATCACTGGTCGTTCAACAAACGAAGTGTGCGTTGTGCACATGCAGGCCGCCGAACAGCGCATTCCACGTTCATTGTCCGAACGAACCCGCCAGCCCGAAGCAATGATGCATCGAACGATGCTGTTGTTCTCCAGTTCTGGCAATGCAAGCTTCAAGTCTTGCAAACGTGGGTTTTTTTTGAGAAACAAACTTCGATTCAACGCACGACCTAGCAGCTAGCTAGCGATTCAGCAATGCACAGCCGATGACTTCACGGTCCAGTTTTTCCTGAGTAAGCACTGCCACACACGGATCAGCCCAACCAGCAGCGCATGGCACGGACGCGTGGACTGCAAAAAGTCCACATTGCTTTGGCCCCCACCGCTAGACCGGTGAACAGGAATGTGGTTCAGGGATGAGGGGAAAAACCACCCTCGCAACCGAAAACCCCCCCGCCCATTGCCAGTTCGGCGGATGTGACTTTGAATCTTGAATGCAGATTCAAACATCCTTGATCTGGCAACCGAAGAAAGAAACTTGATGAGGGACCACTGTGTCTCCAACGACGAGAACTCGAACAAGGACAATTTTGAACCAGGAGAACATTTCGGTAGATTAATTTGTCGGTGTTTGATCAGATGCAGATGCAACACTAGTCCAGGCGATTTATTATTGTTCTTCGTCACAACACTGCAGTGCCAATGACTGTCATTTGAGGGGGTACCCCATGGCTTTTCGATGCGGGGGCACCCGTCGAAAGCTGAACTTTCTTGCTTTCTTCTATGACTATGACATTTCTCCTTGTCCAGCCCCAAATGAATTGTCGTATGTTGAAAATACCTCCCTTTTCTTTCCACATCGAGTTGGATTTTTTTCATTCATCAATGTAAGAACGAGGCTATGTTTAGCTAATTTCAACAGATCTGGAGACTTGCACCCGTTCCCGTGCCACCACAGAGAACTTCTCGTCTTTTTGAGCGCACACATCTTAGAAAGGCATTCAATTTCATCATCGCGACATTATCTTTCGCGTGTCTCACAAGTGCAAATTGATTGAAGTTGAGTACCCAACTTTTCTCCTTCACAGTGGGCCACTCGACTCCCCCCTCAGCACATCAACATCCCCTTTTACCCTGTACCAGCCACGGTGAGGATACCTGTAGAACTCCACAAAACAATTACAACAAAGGAACATATTTGGGCAAAGAAGATGGGACGAGTACACTTTTTTTGCTGGGAGTGTTTGATCGACAGCTCTTGAATTCCTTCTTTTGTTCAGCTCATGAAGAAATCCAATCGATCCCTTTATGTTCGTGCTACTGTCACTGATCGCACGGGAACCGCTCTGATGCGTCGTATCGAGATTCCAACACTTTTGTGCGAAGTTCCTGAATCTGTGGTCAATCTCAAAGGTTATTCACTTTCAACACAACAGTTGGTCCACACGACACTCAACTTTTCTATGTAACTCAAAGGATTTGTAGTTGCTGGGCAAGTATTCTGGCATGCGGATACTAAATGGCATATTTCTAGATGCCTTATGTGCTTCAAGCAGAACACTGCTCTTGAGATGCAGCTTTGTGATGGATCGAAGACTGTCCACGAAGATGTTGATGAGGTGCAAAAAGGACATCCTGATAGAATTTCTATCTCTGATGAATATTTCTTCAGGTCTTCATTGCGCCTAGCCACGTCGTGCGCAGTATTCGCGATGGCATCTCTGAGGGCGACTTAAAGAGCCAACTGACCAAAGACGCGGGTAATCTTCCACTTATCCAAAACTCTGGGCATGTGCTGGACAGCTTCATTGATTACAAGGTATTGTTTTCCCGTCTTTACTTATCATATCAGTACTTACGAACTTTATACATACGTACCAGAAAAAAGATGAGGTGAAAGATGACATTGATAATCTTGCGAAAGAAATCAAGTCGCACAAGGATCTGGTATGAAGTAACATTTAAATAAATCTCATAATTTCGAACTTACGAGTATGACTCAATTTATTTCAGAACGCAAAATTGAGCGAACGTATTTCTGCGTTGGAAACGAAGCTTGCTCTGAAGGAAGTCGAGTATGTAAACATTTTACTTCTTGCTTGTTTCATTGCTGACTTCTTGCGAATATATGTAGATTGAAGGAATATTCAAAAAAGCGTTGTCTTGAGAACCACACGAATGAAAGTGTGAAGCGTGCTCGAGTGCATGCATGAGGAATAGCATGAAAAGATCGGCTCTAGGACTGTCTCCTCAGTCCTCAATTGTTTTGTTTATGTTATCTGGCTTAAATTAAATGATAAGTTAGAAACATCGGCTGTGTTTTCTTTCGAGAGTGCACGGTAAACTTTCAGCAAAAGCACGCACGTACGCATCCAGCGAGACTCATCATTATTATGCATTCTCTTTGCCATGTACAAGTATTACTATGGATTTTGATCAATCAACACGATGTATTTCTTCTAGTCTTGCAAACTAATGGGCATACGATACTAGCATGGCATCTGCTATGATTACGATACACTGCACTGTTGGTGGCTGCGGCAACAGCTACATTGGACATGGCATGTACATGACGCACTGGAGTAGCATTAATCTCTGCGCGTCTCTCGATGAGAACGCTACACTTGTGCGCAGAACAAGGCATAAATCTACGACACAGCCATGATTAAAGTCTCACTGTTGCTTGATGAATGAATGAAATCTGTATGTGTGTATGTGTGTGTGTATGTGTGTGTGTGTGTGTGTGTGTGTGTGTGTGTGTGTGTGCATGTAGACTAACAGTCGACACAGTGTGTGTGCGCGGTGCACACGCGCACAGTGTGCATTTTAGATGCGTCATGCATGCATATTAGCAACTTTGAAAAAGTGACACATGCATGGCGATGAGAGCAATCTTGCATCAACTAGAGCGCCCCAATGCAAATATACAAAGTAAAGATCTCTAATGTTGAAGAATTGGTGACATTATAATTTCATAATGGACGATAATTCCCAAAAAGCTAGCGGAACATTCCATCCACGAATACGAAACAGAAGGAAATCACGTAAAATGTTGTGGAAACCAGCATTTGGAATAGAAGCTTCAGTTTTAACAATATTAGGCCTAGCTATTCCTTTTGGAACCATACCCATAGATGCATCAATCCAATCTGCTTTTCTAACTGCGTCGATCACTTTCGTGTGATCTGTGTTGCCTTCCCCTACATATGGGGTGATCTTATGATGATAAAGGATTATGCCTTCAATCATTTCCATTTCCTCGCCCGAGAATTCGGTTGTCAGAACTTCTTTTGCACGTTCTATGGAAGGTTCAAGGTATCCCAAGGCTACATATTTGTTTAATAAAACAAATGATGCTTTAGCGCAAAAGACATGCACTTATGCGAGATGATATTAGAGCATAGAGTCAATCACATAAATGGTGATTATTGTCTTAAATATCGGAGATAGAGAGGGCGCGCAAGAGCAATGAAGATGTACAGAGGCGGAAGGTAATTAATGACGAGAAAGGGAAGGAGAAATGAGGGAATAGAGGCACCTCCATCTGTCCATAGCCCTATGTCGTGAAAAACTAGCGCGGCCTCAATTGCATCGCGATGAGTCTTGTCGCCTCCAAGAAGGTGATTCGTGTAAGTAAGAACACGATACACGTGACCTCGGTAACCTTCATAATCATTCTCCAGCAGATCCTTGTAGAGAGATAGGTATTTCTCGACTCCCGGACTGCTGGTAATAACCTGAGGTATGAGCACAAGTGGCGCCATTAGCGCACCCTTACCCGACGGAATGTGACCCCGGCACCTGAATATCTGCGTTGCCATCCTGTGGAACGCTAAAAGGGCCAACGAGGAAGAGGAAGTTCGCGACGGCAACCACCAAACAGGGTAGTGCACAAAACAGGACTCGATTGGTGCACATCCAAGCTTCCTTCGTGTTGGCTCGCGAATCGCGAATACCAGGAATAACTACCGGTACACAACTTAAACAAAATTCGCATTTTTTTACAGTCGCAGCAAACAAATAAAGGAAATTTCTTCGGACGCCGACTTTTCATTCCCCGGAATTGAAAACGTAGGAGGTTTTCACGATAAAATGTCGATAAATTAATGTCGCATCTGTTGAGCAGATAAATTACAAATCACCCATGGTTCCTCTCCTCCGCCAGTATGCCTTCATGCTGGCAATGGTGGTGATGGCCGGCCACAGAATTTGGCCTGTTGCTGGCGCGATGCACCTAGGGGTACGTCGGTTCACCATCGTGGATGTTCGAAGTATCTGACCCGATTGCTCTTCATTAGGTTGCCTACTATCCGGAGCAATGGCCGCTGGAGGAAATGGAGAGCGACATGTTGGCGATAAAAAAGGACCTTGGGGCAAATATAATCCGAATTGGGGAATTTATGTGGGGGTATTCTTTAAAATAATTTCTTAAACTCGAAATGGAGCGAAGAATTGATATTTTATTCCTTATCTTTCTCAATGACAAATAAAAATGGTAGCATGCTGGAGCCAAAGGAGGGCATCTTTGACTTTAAGACTCTGGATAAAATTATAGATTGCGCGGAGAATTCCGGGCTTAATATCATGCTAGGTGACAAACTTCTCACTATGATGAAATCCACATGCTGCAAACGAACAACGATCGAATATTGACTATGATCTGCTTTCGAACCTAGGAACTCCAACGGCTACGATGCCGTCCTGGCTCTACACGGTGTGGATTATTATATGTGTCAATGTGTAAATGTGTATGTGTGTGTGTGTGTGTGTGTGTGTGTGTGTGTGTGTGTGTGTATGTGAAAGAGAGAGAGAGAGGGGGGGGGGGGGACTGAGAGACCATGATGATGCTGATGATAAAAAGCAAACTCGTAATTGCAAGATCATGGTCATTCAGCTTCTCAATATTACTAATATCTTTGTACAGACGTATCCAGAGGTGCGATCACGTGGACCAGACTCGCCCGAGGGGTATATACATTGAAACAGTACCGCTGCTACAACGACAAAATTAAGCTGAGCCAACAACTGTTAGATTTCTAGATCCCAAATATTCGTCTCTTCGCTTGAACAGAAATGGATATCGAATCATCGCATCATCACTATAGAGTGTCAACCTATATTTCTACCTAACCCTGCACCCCTCCCCAACCATTGGTCTCAGCTACCGTGGAGCGCCTGCGAGCTTTGGAGGGCGACGGCAGTATTCCTTCAATTCAGAAGTTTGGCTTTTCTAACTTGAAACATGTCGCAGCTACATTGGAGGAGTAGAAGAAGTTACACACACGGTCGGTTTTACACGTATATATTGTTGCAGGTATATCGAAACTTTTCTGCCAGAGTCGTCTCTAAGCTTGCGGAGAGGTGGGGGAAAGCTCAACTCAACACAAACGAACGGAACACCGCTCGCCCGAGCAATGCTGAATAACAAATGGTTCTCTTTGCTCATCACCGCCTTCTCCAAATTCAGATACGGCAAGCGCGAGAGCATCGTGGTGTGGCAAGTGGACAACGAGCTAGGTGGTGGAACGAAGTAGAATAGCAGAATAGAAGCGCACAACACATCTCAATTCGAAGAAGAAGCAAAAAAAAACTAGACACAGGGAAACTATAGAAATCAGGGTATAAACAATAGATCCTGGTGCCATTTATCGTCACGACGATGTCGGTGTTGCGCTATTAGCGTTGATGCTCTTCGCATCAATACATGATGATGGTGGTGATGATGATATGTTGTTGTTGATGATGATGATGATGACTGATGATTGTAGCCAATAAACATCGATGTATAATAACGATTAGGACACGAAGGCAGTGATGTGGACATGTCGGCAGCATCTCTCAAGGAATGGCGCCTATGGCTTCGGAACAGGTTTGTCTGTAACTACTTCCTTGCCACTGCTCCGCCACAATCTCACCATTTGGTCGTCATGGACGATACCACCGCTCACGCTACAACTGCCTCACTAGTCTAGGAGAAGCGAGGATAGGAGAGAATCGTTTTATTGAGAATCCGGCTCTAAGAGAGCTGATCTCTGTTGATCTTCCCTTAGGTACGACAATGACATCGGCGAGCTGAATAGAGGTTGGGGAACAGTGTTCTGGTCCGCGTTGTACGGCGATTTCTCGGAGATCGGACTGCCTCTCTACACAGTCCCAGGCACCGCAAAGAGGCCAAATGAAGGGTGATGATGAGGGTGATGATGAGATAATGATACGTTGTCGGGGATGTCTCTCTCGGGCCTCTCTCTGTTTTCTGTGCAAGATGCGTGTGTGCGCTGTGATGATGATGATGAATGTTGCGTGTCTCTCTTTCTTCTCTTTCCATCTCTCTCTCTCTCTCTCTTTCTCTCTCTCTCTCTCTCCTTGCGTGCGTGTGTGTTTGTGCGCGTGGGGTTGAGTAGGTGGCGGTCCAATATGAGTCCAGGCATGCTTCTCGACTTTAGAAGATTTCGCCGCGACTCTATCACCAAATTCGCAAAGATGCAAGTAAAGCCAATAATCGCCTTATGCAGGAGGAGTAGGAGGAGGAGGAGGAGGGGTGGGAGAGTGCTGCTTTACATGCCTCTTCAGCCGGCTATATATTTGATGTTTGATTGTGTTTTCACGCTGCAAGCAACGATGAGAATGAAGCAGCATGATCCCCTCCCCCCCCCCCACAAAAAGTTGATAGATGTAAATCACTGCTGTCGTGTTCACTAAGGTTGACATACTCCGAAGCTACGGAGTGAAAGGGAAAGTAACGACGAATGCCCCAGGAGGGGTGCGTGGATATGATAGAATATATAAATACATATATATATATATATTATATACATATATAATCACCACAACCATTAATGATCCCGCAGTAGTCCTTATAAACCGCAACATGATGATCTCGCGTTAATTCCACGTCATATCACCCCCTCCCATGTTTGTCGTTCCTGCCCAATGGTTGCGTCCGCTCCTCCAACCTCTTACCCCCCCCCCCCCCTCTCCTTCAGTTTTGGGACAAGGGAATTGACCCCAACCCCCTATTTGCTGGGATGGACTTCCCGGTAAGTTGGATAGCACAAAGGGCGTGGGAGGGGGGGAGGAGAATAACTCGCACTTTAACTCCCCTGATTGTCGCCGCCCATTCTTACGGTTCAAAAAGCTCACTCCCACCTATGGTGCTTGATGGCCTCGCATCATCATCATCATCATCATCATCATCGTCATCATCATCACCATCATCACTAAAAAGGCCTACGACAACTACCCTGTGTGGGGAGATTCCACGGCTGCTCCGTTTCCTTCTACCGTGGCCTTATCGCTCGATACGGTCATTGTCTTCGCTAATAATTTCTACGCATCATCATCACCATCACCATCACCATCACCATCATCACCTTGCCTCCACAAATACATTACCCTGGAAAATAGGTTCGCGGCTGGGGCAGCCGCAGCAAGAGCACGAGCGCAAGCACAGAGCAGCAAAAGCAGCAGCTCCACGGCATGATGATCGCTGAGCAGTTGATCGGTGCACAAGGGCACGACATCATTGGCTATACGCCGAGACCGAATCAAGCAAAGGTATGTTCTTCATAAGACTGCTGCTTGTGAGACGTTACACCAGCCCAATCAGCAGATGACGAGAGGTTAAGTACAACGATACAGCGAAAGAAAAAAATTCTCCCCCCCGCCCCGCTTTCTCATCCTCCTGTGCAACCAGGCATGGACAGCCGCAGCGTTCTTACACGGCGCCGTACATGTACACGAAACCAACGACGATAACGCAAGATTCGTCATCATAAAGAAGAAGAAGAAGAAGAAGAAGAAGAAGAAGAGGAAGAAGAAGAAGAAGAACAACAACAGTCCTATGATGCATGAGTGGGAAGAGATGATGTCATTAAGAGAGAGAGAGAGAGAGAGGGGGGGGGGAGGGGGAGCAACCACCACCACCACCACTATTACCTTCAGGAAACCGATGAAGGCCAAACTACGTCCTTGATTATGCTCTACTATTAAATATACACCAAATGATATTATGTGTGGTATATCCTGTTTGAAAACAAAGTCCACGATGAACCCGGGAGGGTGTAGATCGTGATAGTAATCGCCATACGTCACAGGTTCTCTTCTTTCGATACCGCGCTGCGGTCTTTGGCCAGGTGTGTGTATATTGCCAAACGCCATCGTCATCAGCATTTCCACTAGCACCACCACCAGCAGCATCATCATCATTATCATCATCATAAGAAGAAGGCAGACGGATATGCAATATAGACAGCAAGCAGAATCAATTGAGTCGAGCCACCATGATCATAATCATCATCATCATCGGCATCTCGTCGGGTACAGTAACAGCAACCCACCACGAACAACAAATCCAATCAGGAGCAGTTTTGTTTGGGTGTGCTGGATCTTTGGAGGAAAAGGCCCCCAGCCCGAAAAGGGAAAGAGGGGGTTTTTTCCCCGTTTTTACTGGCTGTTATGTGGTAGTGATGGTAGTGGGGGGGGGGGGGGGGGGGCTATATGGCTTAATCAATTGGGAAGAAACGAAGAGAGAGGCGATGAAGAGGAAATGCTGTATCTCGTGCAATTATAGAAGATTCACTACTACGCATCACAAACACACACGCACACACACACGCACGCATGCGCGCAT
>ADNK01001385.1:5000-72100 GCA_000320545.1 Bigelowiella natans CCMP2755 | reverse complement strand
AAAAGGGGGCCAAGGGGCTTTGTAAACGGTTAAAAAATGGGGGTAATTTTGGGGGGGCGGGGGGTGCAAAATGTAATAGGAAAATTTTTTAGGGGCCCCCTTTCAGTTTTGTTTTTGGGGGGGGGGACCCATTTGCAGCATTAAAAAAAAAAAAAAATTTTTGGGGGGGCCCCCCCTTTCCCCAAAAGCCCCGGGGGATTTTTGGGCAAAAACCCCCGGGGGGGTTGGGGCAGCATGACCAGGGGGTGGTTTTTTTTCATTTCCATTGTTTTTTTTGTTAAAAAAAAAGGAAAAAACCCCCCCCCCCCCCCCCCCAGTATTTATTTCACAGGGAAGAAAGAAAGAAAGCAAACGGCGAAAACGCCAGCCCAACGCCCAAAGACAAGCAATAACAATCCAGATGGTACCCAAAAGGGGAGAGAAGCGAGGGGGGGGGAGGGGTAGCAATGGCACAATAAGCAACCTCGTCGCAATAGTATTACCGAGTTCAGATCGATGTCCTTTGGGCTTGATTCGCCACTCTCCGAGCTATTTTTCCTCGCTATTTTGATGATAGAACTTCTACTGGTTAACGGACTCCTCACCTTTGCGATTCTCGACGGTGAATTGCTGCGATTGAATGTTATGGACCACAAACACGCAATTGAGTAGTAAGTAGCAGCCAGAATATCGGAGCGAGTGGCTTCTTTTCATGAATGAAAGGCATTATCAAATATTTTTGCTGCTACAGACTTCAAAGAGCATACTATCTCAAATATTAAATGAATGAGAACAACATTTGAGTGTTGCTAGGCATCAAGCATGGCAACGTCCAAGAAAAATCAAATTGTATTTTGAGCGAGTTCTGGAATCATCAGAATTAGAAATTCTGGATATTCATATCTTTGCTACCCAACTTACCCTCTCCTTGCTGTGGTTTTGGGACTTGAAGTGGAAGAAGGCTTTCTAATTCCCGACGATAGCGGTGATCGTGGCTTCTGTGACCTCGTTGACGGTTTCTGTGAGTAAGTAAAGGCCAACATGAATGACCTTTTTGTTCTGAAAATTTCTCTGCATTGGCACCCCTAGATTACTTACGTTATTGCTTTCTAGGTATGTTTTAAAAAGATGCGCGCGCGCGCGCACACACATACACACACACACACACCAACACAATTCACACATGAATATTATCTATGGGTATATTTGCTCCAAGTAAGTTTGTGCGCGTGTGTGTGTGTGTATGTGTGCGATTAAAGACCTTGCGCGCGACATTTTCCTTTTTCTGGAAGGTCCCAAAGTTGGGTCTACATTGAAAGTATCGTATTCCTTTGACCGTTCCGTTGTTCTTCCCCACTGATAGGAACTCAAGGTTCAACGCAGTTCAAGAATGAGCGGTTTAGGTTCATACATACCGGGTTTTTCTAGCACAACTCCCACCCATGATCCTGGAGCGAACTGGACTTTTCCATCATAGGCAAGCTTTCCTATGTTTCCCGCTAAGCTTCCCTTGGTAACCACCACCCTGTCGCCGACTCGGAGCTGAGAAAAACAAAGAATCAACTTAGCCACGCAATCTCACTTTATCTTCAATCTGATGTCAAGTGGGGTTCAAGACACGAGTTATGGTGACATAGATGAACAAGAAAATCCAGGTGAAGATGATCGATTGATGGGACTCACTGGTTTATCAGCCTTGAAAGTTGTCAGAAATGACAACCACACCAATTAAAATTAAAGATCATCCCAATTTAAATGCAAGAGGTTTGAAAAGGATATATATCAAGAATGCATGGAAAGATTCCACGAAACTCGTCTTCCCCAAATTTCTGTCCCGTGACATCCCTCGCCAAAAATTCTAACTGATAATCTGTAAGCTATCCTTCTTTCCACTAAAATGTGCATGATCCCACCATTTTAATCTGCTATTCTCTTCACAGAATTGTCCGAAGGATCGAGTCGGGAGAGGATGGAGGATGTGAGAGGGGCCCACCAAAATCTGTCAGAGGGCTCCCAGACTGAAGACTCACCAGCTTCGTACAAAAGAGACAAAAGGATGAGGTTTTATGTCTGCGTCAAACCAATTTAGTGGACGACAGTATACTTTTGTGATCTTTTTCGGTTTCCACAGACAGTTTAGTTTAAACCTCGATACCCGGACAAAATTTTGAGTGAGCGACAATGAAATTTGCTGCAATTTGATGGAAACTTCCCTCTGTCGGTCTCATTCGAGCAAGTGACACTAAGTTTTTCTGACATCCGCAAGCTCGAGCATGTTGTAGGCGGATCCAGATCACGTACAAGTAAACCGCATGGCAATCTCATCACAATTAGGTTCCAGGGATCCCGGCTTTCTTAAAAAAATCACACAAAATTGAGGGTATTTTTTCAATAATATTTCGGGAAAATTCTTTCTCATCCTTTCTCTCCCGCACATGTTCTGGCTCCGAGGAGGCGATCTCTGACACCCCCTTCAAGTGTCAACACCTTTCAAAATATTTCTTCGGAAGCAAAAACGATAATATTCTCTTGTTGCGACATCAAATTGATGGTGTCGTTGACTTGAAAACAAACGAGCACGTTGGCTTCCATCATCCACAATCGAGGAGACCCGCCATTCACTACCAAGGTACGAACGTAAGCGTGAACTCCAAAGCTATTATTATCTACATAAGAGAACCATGGAAGATTTTTGCTTCGTCTGCAAAACGTATTTGAGCTGTATGAGGGGGAGAGAGAAACTTGGTTCTTGTTTCCGTTAATTTGCACAGATTCGAACTCCTTCTGCAATCTGTCTTCGAACATTTTATTATAAGTTCCCTTATAGAAGCTTTGCACTCTACTTTGAAGGTGATAAGGAAGTTTGACTTTTAATTCGCATTGCTGATTAGGTCGCGAACGAAAATGCTCGCTGCTGACTTCAGTCAGGAGCTTACCTCACGATATCTTCGAAAACTTGACCATGGAATGAAACGTAGGAAGTTAGAATTGTCACCAAAGAAGGTAGAAGCGAATGCTAAACCTCAAGTTTATCGCTTGATTGCGCCTGAGGGCCTTTTCTGCCACTCGGAAGAAGTTAAATTCGCTGGGCTTTATGTCGGAGTGCCCGATACGAGGCCGTGCGCCTGTGGGAGAAGTCGATACACCAAAATTGGCGGAGGGATGAACATATTTTATGGCAATTCCAAGCAACAATGGATTGTAGGCGCAGATATCTCAACTGATGAGGGGTATCTCTTTGCAGATAGTTTTGCTATGACTCCTGGCGACGTTTACAGTGGTTGGACTTTTTGGGACGAAGAAAAAGACAACTGGTCAACAGAAAAATACATAAGAGTAGTTCGAGCGGGTGAATTTTACGATGGAGAAGTAACTGGTGATCCATGTGAAGTTTTCAAAGGGTGCGCAGGTCCATGTATCGATACTAAAATTTTATCGCTTCACATTCAATCGAAAGAGTATGCTGATGATTCCGACTCAGAAGCTGATACATCTTCTCAACCTGCATCGCATACTTCGTGGTCATCTCCACAATTACCTCGGCGAGTGATTGGTTCTAATAATGTTGACCTGAGGAACGGTGATCAGAAAACGGACATGATGAAAATTGACGAAAGCCTTGAGTTAGTTACAAAGCTCAAGGCTATCCAGAAAAGGAAAGCTAACCTTGCGGAACAGATCCCGATACTTGCAGGAAAAGGATCAAGGAAACGGAAGATTGAAAATGTGGTCGAAAATGTCAACAAAATTAAAACTAGAAAGGGAAGAGAGCATCTTCTCCGCTTACTAGCTTGCGAGACATTCGTCTGGTGTGGAAGATCAGAAAAATGCCTACGCCAAAACAAACATCCCGGTCATTGCAGATCTTATGAAATTTTTGACGGAGAGAGAGATATGCTCATGAAACTTTCAAATAAACTGGAACCGAAGAAGATAGAATTATCCAATGAAAATTTGAAAGAGAAATTAGAGCAAGTACCTCTCAAACAGGCCATGAGTGCGGCCGTACCACAAAATACACCTAGTAATGAACCCTGTATTCCATCGTCTAGCATCCATTGCAAATCCCATTGTAAACCCCCAATTCATCCGAACGCCCCTGCTGGTATATCAACAAGGCCACTAGCTAAGAGATCCTTAGATATTCTGGCTACCATTCCATTAGCTTCTAAGAATATCCCAACTTCAGCATGTGATCAGTGTGGGAATGCTCAAGGAGAAAAGAGAAAATGCTCTGGTTGCCAAAGCGCTTACTATTGTAATTGGGATTGCCAGAGAGTCCATTGGCCCACACATAGACATCATTGTTTGGAAAATGTCCATGTTAAGGGGAAGGCAGGAAAGATTGTGGAAAGATTTTTCAAAGAGGAAGCCAAGACCAAACCAGAGCTCAAACCAGCCTCCAAAGAAGAAAATTGCAAGATAGGTGATTTCTCTCCTGCCCACTTGTGTCCAGCTAGAGCTGTTGCATTACACTTGCTAGATGAGCATCGGAAGGATCTTGCTGCCTCTCAACAAATTTTGAATGAGAGTAATCCATCTAGGTCAAAACATTGAAATCTATGAAGAACGGTATCATTTGCAGAGTATCCATTCTCACAAAACATGAGAAAGATGTAGACTTTCACTTTTGGTTGATATTTTGTGATATCTTCATACGATATTTTCACAAAGTACAATTGTGTTGAGCTAGATGGAGTATGGAGTAATAAGCACAAGCAGATTGTGCCTGCAACTACGTACCACGCTTGCATACATGAAAGCAACCACCTCCCATCTCAATACGAATGGAATCACGAACATTTGACCATATTGAAGAGTTTGCTGTATGTTGCTTGCTCATCTATAGGCCCTATTTGAATACATATCTATCTTACATTAGAACCTGCACGACAACAAGCTATGATTTTGAGATTTGTTAGATGCAAGCCGTCTCTAGTTCATCAGAATCGTTTCGATGCCTCACATCCATAGTATGCAATCAGTTCACTAAGCGTGCGCAAGTCCAAGTATACAATATGTGCCTGTGTGTGTGTGTGGATAACATTTTCACATCATTTGCTAGTTAACCGTGCGCACGTATTGACTCGCGCAGAGTGTAGCAGCCTCACTGACATGATTACGAAAGCGTGTTGGGCGAGTGTATGAGTCATGTGCAATGCAGATGCATGTCATCATTATTACCTTCAGTATCTACAGTTAAATCAGCACAAGCCAACGTGCGGCGTGCATGTTGCAATGAGCATACACACAAGTGTGTGTGCCATACCAAGTTGTCAAACCTTATTGGTCTTACTAGCCATGCCATTCGCATAGATCAGATGCGCTGCTACACTAACTATCACTTCTAAACCTAAAATGCAGGGTCTAGTCCCTTCCTCGCCGTCTACGCACGTTTGGCATGTTCTCTAGTGATGTTGCTTCTGGTGCTGTACTGAAGTAGCGGTGCTTCAAGGCCTATTGACAACGCAAATCACAGTCTTAAAAAACACATATGAATGAGGCCAACCCTACGGTTGAAGAAACTTTGCAATATCTCAAGGTTCCTACAAATTCGCTTCCGCAGTTCAACCATTCTTTTTCGCCCTCTGTCACTATTTTCATCATCATCATTATCATCATCATAATGGGCATCACAATCTTACTTGCTCTGCAGTGAGGCGTTTGTGGGGATTGTATCGTAAGAGGTTCTTGATGAGGTCGATTTCATCATCGCTAGCAGCTGAGAATGTACTTCGCCATGGGACCGGCTCCACCTTCTCGTGTTCCTCATACATTTGAAACCTGTCCAACAAAACATCAGTGACTATCCGTCGATCCGTCGAAGCAGAGTCGCCAGACTAGAAGTGATTCTGTTCACGCTACGTATATGTCTATATCTATGCAACAAGCACACGCACACACGCATACACGCACACACGCACGCACTACTATGTATATCTTGCTATTCTTTTTGTATCACCATTTGAGATGTCGCCAGTCTGGCCACTCCTTATCAGTGGGTGTTCCCAGCTGCCAATTAAGGAAGGGCGGGCAAAAATGGGTGGGAGGGCGGTCTCTCTCTCTCTCTCTCTCTCTCTCTTTCTTTCTTTCTCTGCATGTGTGTAAGGTAGAGAGGGATAGGACAGAATTGATAAGTGTTTCCCGTCTGGTCTCATCCTTAGAAGCTCTTATTATCATTTGGTGCGAAACATACGTCAACTTCATCATCCCAACACCACCCTCCCCTACCCCTCGCCCTTGTTTACCCTGCCGAATATTGCACTAATCTGCGCCAGAGCAGCTGAGAAGTAAGGAATGAGTCAAACAGAATACTCCCCCCCCCTTCCCCCCTCTTTTGTGTTTACGCGCGCGCGGGCGTTTGCATGTACTACTCGGCTTCGGATACGACTATGTTCGCAGCACCCAACTACACAATCCACCGGATTGTAGTAAACTTACTTCCTTCTTGTGTAGCAAACAACGGACGTCGCAGCAGGAGCTCTCCGAACACGCAGCCGACAGCCCTGTAGGGGCATGAACAAGCAAGTCATCATTGATACCAGAGGATGGGGGTCGTTATTCGTTCTCACCACATGTCTGCCGCAGGACCATAGGATTCCGCGTCGAATAGTAGCTCTGGAGGACGATACCTTTTCAAACGGTCAAAGGAGGAGAGACTGTGTATTACTTTGTCCATATCAAATGGGAGTATCTATACAGTACATATTCATATAATATATATATATATATATATATATATATATATATATATATATGTACATCACTTGGCAGTTATGATATGACAATAGTTTTACCAAACAGTGTAGGCCTCCGGAGTCATCCGGCCTGGAGATCCGTATCCCTTTCGTAGTACGCGACATCACGACAACAAATGAAGATGAAAATACACGGTATATGATACGTCAACTCACTCACTCTCTCTCTTTCCCTTCCTCCCTTACCTTCGCAAGGCCAAAGTCGGTGAGATGTAGGGAGCCGTCGAATGCAATGAGGTAATTTTGAGGTTTAAGATCCCTGTGCAGAACCCAGTGCTTGTGGCTGCTCGTAGTGACATGTAACAGTGATACGATAAAACTCATCAGATGCTTTTTTCAATATCTACAGAAAGAAGCCTAAGCATCACTGAAAATCTCTACTTGCCCGAAAATCCCCTCTGCGAGTTCCTGCTCACCCTCACAAGCAAGTATACTGTACCAGTATGCCACAGATTCCAGCATCATCTTCATATACGCCTTCTTGTCAGCGCTCGTTAATTCGTACTTTGCTTTATCTTAATCGCACAGACACAACACGGTATCAGGATATTGAGGGGGGGAAGCGGAAGGAGGGTAGGTAGTTTACAACTGGGACTCATCCATCATATTTGTGCGGGGTGGCCAATAGTACTACGTAGACCATAATCACTGCTAGCTGCTACTGCTGTCGCCACCGCCACCGCTAACACACTTTGTATCATCTCTGCAAGGTCCATTTCCATGTACTCCATGACCAAGTTTACGTTGTCCTTTGGAGATAAAAAATGTGAGGAGGGCCAACGAAGACGGCAAAGATCATCAAATTAGATAACAGGCATCTTCCGATGTAGACCACAAAGAGTGAGCACCATTACTACCCTAAGCATGTGCAATGGCTACATTGTGCTTGAAGATGTCAAGAATGCTAACGATGTTGGGGTGATTGAGCTCCGGAAGTAGTCTGATTTCTCGGATAGTCTCCATGCTGAGAGTAGTGGCGAGTAGAGAGATGTGATTGATGAGAAAGGGGAAACAACAAAATGACAAGAAATGCCACGTGTATATGAACACACACACACACACACACACACACACACACACACACATACTAACTAAGGAAACCAGTACTCCTTTCCGACGACTTTGGCACGCACTGTTGTTACATACATACATACATACATACATACATACATACAAACACGTCCAACTACCTGAGACCCTTATCGATGCTTGTGAGGTTGATCCTTTTAATGGCAACAAAGTCATCCTTTTTCACTTCAGTCCCTCGTTTGCGCTGGAATGGATTCATGAGGAGACAACAATCAGAATGGACGGATGTAAGCAGCTTGTACGAATACACGGGCTCGCTACACCGTAGCTGTATTTCTGTGAGGAAGGTGTGCTGCAACGTACCTTCTTAAGACGTGACGAATCTAAGACTCTGGCCTTGAAGACGACACCAGAGGTTCCTTCTCCGAGCTTCCCCTCCCTTCTGTAACTAGAAAAGGGATAAAAAATAGCGCACACGACTAAGTCGCTCGACCCCCTTCTCGTATTCTGGTAACTTGCTCGTCCATTAGAGAGAGAGAGAGAGAGAGAGAGAGAGAGAGAGAGAGAGAGAGAGAGAGAGAGATGCTCAGAGAAAGAACAAACCAGAAGGTTTGGTAAAATTTCGAACTAAAATTGCAAACTTTCTCGTGGGCTCAACGGTCTCCTTTTTGTCCTCCATGATTCTTCTCCAGCTCCGACTCCCTCCCTGAAGAAAAGTTACCCCAAAAAAATGATGATGTAAGATTGAAAAAATGGGGTAGTTGAAACTCGGTGTGGCGAGATTCTCGGACACCAGGGTGGCGGGTCGCTAGGAGCTTACCACTTTCACCTTCCAGAAGCTTCCCTTCGCCCGTCGGGATTGTGCCCAGCTCCCATCTCATCAGAATAACGTGATGTTTTGCATTGTCGCACATGATGAAACATCGAGAATTTTTGTTCTTCATCTGAAATCGAGAAAAATCGTCTGTATTTCCTCGCGAAAAGCAAGCCGGTATTCATGTCGCAGGGCATTATCGGTGGGTTTTCCCTTCGACTCAAACTCGACCTGTTTGCGGTTGGTCCAAGCTAGCAAGTGCCATGCTAGCATGGCCGGCAGATGCGAAACGAAGCCTCCATTTTTCTTGATGGTCTTGTTGCACATGGGGGTGGAATGGATGAGTTGACATTGGCACTTCTGATGATCCTTTCAGCTGCATCATTGGAAACACTTCATTCGTTGTTGTTCACTGATCTGTTGAACGACTGCATGAAATCACAAAATCTGATTGCATGTTCGCCGTCCACTAGATCCAGGCATGTGTGTAGTGATTGGTAACACGGATCGACAGGGTTATGTTTGAACCCAATTGTGATAGATCCCATTTGCACACTCGTGGTGATCGCACATCGCTCGGACAATCAAGTGCGCACATGCGCATTCACATGTTTGACAGGTGATCGCACTGAAGCAGAGCACAGCATGCGTACAAGCGTGCACTACACATTCGGGGCACGCTGCCATACGTTGTGCCGCAAAACGCAGACTGATGCTTAAAATGTTCAAAATGTGACATTTTTCACGTGCGCTGCTGTGAAAGAATTGACATGTGTGCACATCACGCACATGCGCGCGTGTGCGTGTGTGTAAATGGGAGAATGTGTGGTCGTCACTGCAAGGTTGGATGATATTTTCCCATGTAATCTTGGAAAATTTTGCGATGATCAAATCCTTTCAACAGACAAGAGAAATTTAGTATAAAATCAGTCACAAGGAGTGTATAGTTCGTTGGCGTTGGGGGGGAACGTCGCAGTACCAAATTTCAGCGACTTCCACTGGGAAAGAGGATAAAATTCGACTGCCCTCGCATCATCCTTCCTATTTATGGCACAAAACATAGACACACACACACACACACACACACACGCGCGCGCGCGAACACATAGAGAGAATGGGAGGGGGGGGGGAGGGGGGAGGTGAGTAAGCATATCAGCTTGCATCTGTATCATGTGGTAAGTATCTGATATATTTTTAGGATGGCAGACCCTTTCACATTCTCAGTTCTTGCTTTATTGACGGAACAACGGTAGACAATACTCACTGTGTGCCTGATTATCCAACCACAAGTAACTTCGATGCATACGATGACCTTCCACTCCCCCCTCGTTCACCTCTCTATCTCTTACACACACAGTTTCACACACACACACACACACACACACACACACATCCGAAAAGAGACAGAAAAAGGGAGAAGACGCGCAAACAAGCATCTGGGGTTATTTTAAACTTTCGATGCGTATTCTCAAAGCCCCATTCAAACGAGGAATCACAATATTGAACAAATTCCGCGAGAGAAAGGTGACGACAACTATCGCTTCCAAAGGTCATCAACTATAGGCCATCCTTCATAAAGCGGCGTGAGTTTATAAGAAACCTGCGCTTATCGCGTTTCGGATCACTGTACACTCCAAACAGCTTGCAATCTTTCTCCTGCGACAAGGAAAATATGAATAAGTCAAGAAGGGCCGAACAGCAGAACAGACGCATTTTCCCATGAGTGCTCGAATCCGACCGTATCGAGGACAAGATTAGTTTCCTCTTTAACTTCGCGCGCGACAGCTGTCTCAACAGACTCAAAAACCTGGGCACATACCATGAATTGAGCGTGGCCCTTATTCATTGAATGATCGCTCACAGAATGATCCTTGTGATTGTTTTACAACCCTCCCTTCTCTCTCGGAATGACGTTCGGTATAGAAGAATAATACATGTACATTTGCGCATATCCAAACACTGACGCGAAAAATTACAGATAATGAGCAGCGAATTTAGATGCTTGGTAGTTCGGCTACAAATGCCATCATCCCATTGTTGGCGAATTTATGAAATCAACGAACCTCAACAAATCCTCCGACGATCGCATTCACATCAGCGGGTGGATCTCTGAGATGTAATTAAAATTACTTATAAATAAAGGAACTCTGCGTCTCGGCCCTTCGTCATGGTCTCCGTGTACTGAAATCGTTGTTGTTGTTGTAACGTTGTCGTAGTCGTGCCATCTCACTGGTCATTCCGCATAAGGAGCAGGGGCTTCAGTGATAATCATCGAAAAATATGGATGGAGGAAGGAACAATCAGATGTATTACCTGCGGCGAACAAGCATCAACCAAGATTCTTCACCGCCTCCAAACTCAACCTTCAAGTAAATCAGTAACGGGAGAAAAGATTTTACATCGTCCTCATTGCGTTGTAAAAACTCCATTATCACCTCTATGATTGCATCGATTGCCAAGCTGGGTGTGCACATGCAATAACCTGATGGCACCATTTTGTGTGTTCATATATCTCGAGGTGAAGCACCTTCACCACAAATGACATTTCAACAACTAGACAAACCGTCCGTTCCGCACGTGCAGCTGCCATCATTTGTTGCGGGGTCGCCACCGTGGAATTTCAGTGCTCTCACCTAACAAAATAAGGTTTTTATTGCTGCTGCTGCTGCTGCTGCTGCTGCTGCTGCTGCTGCTGTTGAGTTATTGTCCTCGTGTATCTACATGTTGTACAAGATTAGGGCTAAATTTGATGTGACCTCGATTGGACATGATGCGAAGAACTTCGAATAATCCCAGAAAAGGAAAAAGCCCAGGAATAATGCAGCGGCGGCGAGAATTCTGCGAAATATATCTGTTTCGATGATGCTGGACAGCAACACAACTCGAATCTGCGTGGACATATGTATGAAACATTTATTGCACAGATAGTTAAATACCGTATTGAGCCAAGTTTGACACGCCTCAACTGAATCATCACTGTTGAGATAACGTTTCTCATTGCAAGCAATCTTCTCCACCCGCTCTTCTTCTCTCCCAAGTCAAGTATTTGAGTAATAGATAAAAGGCTTCACAACGGTTTAATTTAGGTGGATACTTCCGCACGAAAGCTTTCTCAAGGACGGCACATTGAAACACGGACTCCTTTTAGCGTCGTCCGCGTCTGTGTTGCTGTGCTCTCACGACAACCCTTGCGAATTTCCCCCATACGACAACAAAATGTAAGAGAAAAAGGATAAAAATAACAGGTGTTTTTTAGCTTGCGACATCCATCTGTCCTTCTTCGGAATTGACTTCCGGTTCTTGCGCTCGCTGCTTGGGGAGGAGGTGGAACTGAGTACTTCTGATGATACTTTCGGATGCACAACTGGAAACATTGCATTAAGTTGTTCATTTGTTGTAGCAAGCAATGTTTCCTACTGTTTCATGGACCGTGAAAGATGTCTAGAAACAAGGTCGCCCGCGCAGCATGATGATGATTGAAGCTGAAGCCGCGGACGTTGACGTTGAAGCAATTGTGTGAAGAGATGGGAACAGTGCGGAGATGAAGTAATGTTTTCGGGATGCACTGCAGAATCATCAGGCCAGGTTACTGATGATCATGAAATCAAATACAGTCATGCCTTGTCGAAAACGAGATTGTCGACGACACGAAAGAATGAACAATTTTGTTTTGATCGACATATCACGTACGACACGACAAATCGGCTTCCGATCCAGCGCTGACTCAAGTCCAGCGACTTTGATGTGCGCACCGCCAGGCGCGCCTTGTGTCGTGTATGCATGCTAGCATGACATGACTAAATGAAGCAGCTGATTGTCGTAGTGATTAATGAGTGATAATGAATGCCCTTTTTACATGGCACCTTTCACACCTTTCACATTTAGCGTTTATGTACCACTGCATATATTACACACGCGCGAACGTAGGCATCGCACCATCACACGATAAAATTTTCGATTTCCACTGTACAGAACAAACTATTTACATTGAAATGTCGACGAGCATGTTACAATGTGATGTCTGGACCTATTTCACGCGACCCATGACCACTACCGTCTCTCTGTCAGCAGAGCAGCATCTATTAATTATCCTGCATAGATAGCTGCATTGCTAAACGGAGTTGTTCTTCTTCAGATATAGGAGCGGATGTTGCTGAGGAACTGCTGCTGGATTGTGTCGTCGCCATACTCATTTCCAGCGCCTGGGGATCAAATAAGCTCATGATGATTGATGAACGAACACGAAATGTCACCAGAAATCTTCAAGAAACAACTTTATGAACTACGTTCTATTATTCTATTATTCTAATGGAGTCGGCGAAAATGATGATGATGATGATGATGATGATGATGATAATGATGATGAGGATGATAATGATGGTTAGGATGATAATGGGACCCGTTTCAACATATCGTCCTCTGAAACATGCGATCCTGAGTACATAACAGTGAGGAGACGACAGTCAAAGTTAACTTAAGACCCTACGGATGGCAGGGAAAATTATCGTCACTATGGGTATTTTATGGATAGATGATGATGATGACTACTCCTCAGTACCTTGGTCCTGTCTACTGAGTGCCAGGGCTCTTTCGAGATCTGACTTGGCCGCACCCGTTCCACCACCGTTCCCCTTGCCTTTCCCTTCCCCCTTAAATCCCATGCTGCAAAAGCGAAGAGGGGAGGAAAGGACGGTGAGGGGATTAGAACAATGAAGAAAGAGCTTAACAATTTCATTCGTCACTTCCATCGCAATATTGCGCTTCCTAAAAGAAATGCTTGCTTATTTAGTTTTCACTATCAAATTGTATGTCTTCTTGATAGCCTCTAATCTAGACTTCTTCCATTTTCCTACATTCTCAATGGCTAGTGTTACTTAAACAATCGCTTAAATATCGCCATGTGGCTCATCATTCTTACTCGATTCCCTTTGTCCCCTTAGTGGAGATCTTCGACACAGCGATCCGCATGCCATTTCCCTTTTCCTACCATGCGATAAACACATAACAACGGATTAATGATGGCCAGGAGTGTCTTTCGACGCGTATGCTGCCATTCTGTGGCGCGGCTACGATTAAGATCATGGGGATTTATTTGGATGTTTCCCCGTTTCATTTCGGAATCTAATCTCGAGAATTTCATAGACTACTACATTACCTGAAGCGGATCTGGGAGCCTTCCGCGAATAACGAAGATCGAGTACTTATCTAGAGCTAGCTGAGTGATGATGATATTGGTGATGAGGACGAGGATGATGATGATGATGATGATGATGATGATAAAGGTGTAAAACACATTCGAAATGAAAGCAAAAACGAAAATCGGATCGTGATATTAGACGAACGATGATGTGTGAAACAATATTTGATGGCTTCGGAGCTGCAACCTGTTGCAAAAAGGCACCAAGGTACGTCTCGCCTATAGTATGGGGGCCGTTGTTTAAGAGGCTGTTGAGATTGTACCAGACACCGGCTATTTTCCTAATCGTGAGCCAGTGACTAATATAGAGGATATGAATAGGGGGGAAGAAGAGGAGGACGACGACGAAGAAGAAAAAAGGAAAAGAAATGCCGGCGGTCATAACGATGTCAACGGCAAGGAATTAAACCAAGCTTTTAAACTCTACTGCGGAGAATACGAGGAAAGGGGAATGAATCGTAATTACAATGACAAGGTTAAATCCTTTACCTGGCGTGGTTGCATATGAACGCTATTTCCTTATGTGGTTCCTGTTAAAGAACAAACATAGAACGTTCAAGATGAGGATGACGAAAAGAACAGCACATATCAGCTGAAAAAGGTAGCAGCTTAACGAAGCACCTGCTTGGCCTTCTTCATCTTCGGGTGGTTGAGACTAGTGATTTCAAGGTTCATGTTTGTGATTGCCTGTTGAGGACACATTGCATACAATTACACAATATGAGGAAAGATATTTGTGAGAAATTTCATCTCATGGAACAAAATCATAATATACGTTATTGCTTTCATTTGCCTGGAAATCCGTACTACCTTCTTGATGACTTCAATCGAGAAGTTTCCAGATTCATCTACATGCGTGCTATCCTTGGCCATGAACACCTTAATGTACACACGACGAAATATCTTACTTTTAGCTTCCCTCTGAATATACGTATATCAAGGAGATATGTTGGGCTGAATCATATTCACCAAGTAGTCTTTGGAGTCGGTCCCTTGTGCAGCCATCAGCTTTCGTTCTTCCTCTGTGAGAGCCAGAGCAACCTGACTGAAGTCCCATTCCGAGTATAGCGGGCCCTGAATCAGATTATTCACCGCATGGACACCGCAGAATGCTGCCTTTTGAGGTTCCCAGTACACCTAACGCGAAATACCGGTCAGACTTTTGAAATATGAATTCTAACACCATCGGAAGAAAAAACGCGAGTCAACGATTAACTCAGCTCAAAACCCAACACAGTCCATCGAGACGATATTATAAGACTATATAAATTCTATCTTAACCCCTTTTGCTACAAATCCTTCTCTACTCCGCAATAAAAACGAAAGGAAGGACAGCACGCATCAACCTCCATGGGTCAAGAAGGAGAGAAAGGAAACTTGTGCCAGCTATGAAAGAAATGGTTGTCGCAATATAGATTTATCCTTCTAAATCGTTAAATTACGAATAAACTTTCTACGTATTGTCGCAGGTGTAAAATAGACGTAAAATGTATGAGTTTAATTTGTACCATTGACAATAATAAAGATAGCTACGAGACAAAACCGATCAGGCTTGCTCGGAAGGTTTTTATGGTATTTTCCCCTCAAAAAATGCGAGCCAACATCATCCACAAAAAATAAAACGGATGGATATTTTCAGTTTGTCTTTCCACTATTCAGTTCTGCCGAGGGATCAGAAAATACAATGGATGCCGAAATACCATGTGATTCTACTAAGCGACAAACTATTTTACCATACGGCGCAATATTTTGGGATTGTGAACGCAAATAGAATGTAGAAATCTGCTTTTCAGATCTTAGCTGTGCGGCGTACAACTTCATCACGAGTTCACTCTGCGATCAACACCCCAAGATGACGGCGACCGTGACCCTGACCGCAACCCAGCCTTTTGATGATTCCAAACCTAAACTCACTGTATGAAGGATACAGAAGAAGAAAGAACAATATACATATGTGAGAGAGAGTAGAGAAAGACTGTGTGCTCAGTTTTGGTACCTGCAATCAGAATTTCGTCTGGAAGGAAGACCGCGAACCACATGTTGATCGACGCAACGCCATTCAAAAAGCGCATCCTGAGGTTGACTTCTACGCCATTGGACTTTGAAACAAAATGATTTCTTCTTCTTCTTCTTCTTCTTCTTCTTCTTCTTCTTCTTCTTCTTCTTCTTCTTCCTCATATTCTCAACAAATGTATCTTTTTTGATAGGTAAAAAAACTGTTCGGTGTAGAACCACTGACCAAGTACATTGTCGTCGGAATGGTGGCTGTCCAATACCTGACAGCGATAGCTATGAAGAGCTATGTGGGAACCCTTCCCTGGTTGTCTAGCATATCATGACCATTATGCAATACAAAAGTCTCATGTTTGTAATATATACATATATACATATACATATATACATATACATATATATAAACAGAGAGTAGGGAGAGAGAGAGGGAGAGAAAGAGAAAAAGAGCCTGTAACTCATGATTGTAGAGAACAGCAACAATCTGTAATCCATACTTCAAAATAGAGTTGACAAATAAGTTCGGCTCACTCATAACCAGGTTCCTCGTTTGCTACTTTATCGGAAGCACTATGGTCCACAGCATCTTTCTCGCCACGCATGAGGTAGAAGGCAGTGCGGTTTGCTGATGGTCTTTGAATATTTCTTTTCAACCAATCGGAACCAAAGTTTTCTATCCGCAGCCTCCTCATTTCCACGTTCTCCCTTCAGATCGTGCACAATCTTGCTTTCCGCTCCTTTACCTTGAGCAAGCTACTTGCCATCTTCACACAGGTTTGTGGAAGGGGGGAGAGACTAGCATGAGGATGATTTAGTGACTATGTTCGACGCCTATGCTACTTCCATCGTTCTCTCGCGCCTTTGTTTTTTTCTTGCCTCACAAGAGGATATGTTCTATTTCTTTGATTTTTGTTTCAAAACCACCTCAGACCCCCATTTGCGTCCCTTACGTTATCGACTTCAAAGGTAGGTTTCCCTCACATAAAATATGAATGACCAACAGAATATAGCTACAGAATTATTCATAATTTCTGATACTAGGACAATAAATAAGAGGCAAAACTCTCTCTCTCTCTCTCTCTCTCTCTCTCTCCTCTTCGTTTCTCCCGCATATTAATGTTCGATTCTTTCCCCCTCCTTTCTCCCCCTTTTTTCACAGCCTATCACTTCGAACACCACAAATTGCAGGGCGATGAACAATACGACACTGATCTTCCAACGGTGACTGCTATAGATTAAGTATAATTTGAGGGTTAAACTAAACAAGCAAGATATTTTATGAATGGAATTTTGTGGCGAGTGTATCGCAAATTTAGTTTCTCCTTGTTTCTTTCTTCCGTTTGTTGTTGACATGATCGTTAAACATGCTGCAAAGGAATGGGAAGGTAACTTCTTTCAGGGGAAGATACTGAAGACCATATACCTTGCTGCAATGCTGGTAAGAAGAATATCACCATTGTGTTTTCGAGGCTGCGGCGACATGGCATTGAAGATGCATACCTGTTCGGAGCATAGTGCAGCGATGTGATACTTTCGATTTCCACAACAGCACTGCAGCGAAGCGTCACGGGATTTCATTGTGAGATTGTAAATAAATGGTGAGGTGATGAATTTGCTTGCAGTTTGTTTACACGCTTCGCCCTCTGCTCACGCGGCCAAAGAGTCCTACTTTCTGGCACCTAATTAACCATGTCATCGTCTTTGGGGTAAACAATAATTGCCTCGTTAGAAGAAGAAATATCACGCATTGAAAGATGGATGTTTTATTTGCGAGAACCAGGAAGACTAATTTTTAGCCATAATGTGAAATTCCAAACTTGTAGCTGATGATCTCCTACAATGATGGTGTAAACATATGTTATGTGGACAATAAGTAGTGCTGATAGTATTGCTTCACTTACGCCAGAAGTTTGAAGTTATTATAAATTAAGTATGTATTATTTATATGTGTGTGTGTGTGTTTGTGTGGGGGTATCTGTGTGCCTGCGAGCATATATTGTTAGCACGAACTGTATCAGCAACGTTATATTATTAATAATAATTATTAATATTATTCAATGTCATACGTCATTATCAGACCAACTTCTTTATGTACAAGACCTTTGGCTATGAAGTTCCTCTCTTCTGCTTTACGGCTGTCATGCTCGGTAAGAACCTGCTGCTGCGGCGGAAAAACCTAGATGATGATGATGATGATAATGATGAGACTGTGCACTAAATCTCATAGTTGTAAATCAATAAAGTGGTTAGCATAGAAGTGAGACCGAAAACTACTGACCTAAGGGCCCGAATGTTCAGAGTTGACCACACGCAGCATTTCCTTCAATGACCTCATTCAACTAACAACAGCCTCGCTGCATCCTTGTGCTGGGCACTTTCTCGCGGAGCACATGGTTTTCCGAGATGACAATGAGGTAAAGACCTTCACCCCCACCCTCGCCTCTTTCTCTATGCGTTCCTTCACATAATTGTATTCTTCGTAGTGAGATTCGCAGTTGCGCTTCGCAGCTACTACCACTAACTGTCTGATTCATTTATTAACCGAAATGTGTGCCCCCTCCTCTTGCAGACTTACTCATACTATGGTCCCCTGAACAAGATTACATTTAATGTCGGCTACCACAACGAACACCATGACTTCCCAGCCATTCCTTGGTCCAGGTAAAAAAACAAGGATGACGCAAGGATAGCGATGATGATGGTGGTTATGAAATGAAGACTGAATAGTTTCGTTAAGATTGAAAATATCACTGTCTGACGCGAGTATGGCAACTTTTTTTGCAGACTTCCATTGTTGCGCAAAATTGCTCCGGAATTCTACAATGATATCCCATGTAAGAGTGTGCTGCTTTGCTGTATTTTTTCACCGAAAACACTTTCATCCCCCTCCTTTCTTCTCATCAAACAAGCTCCTTACTGTCCGCGTATCTTGAACCATCATCATCACCAGGTCACGATTCTTGGAGCGCCGTCATGTACAACTTCGTGATGAATGACAATGTTACACCTTTCAACCGCGTCAAGAGACATTCGAAGAAGAAGTAAATTTAGCAACAGTAGCAGCACACTGCACTCTCTGTAACCCCGTAACGTGCACACCTGTTGGGGTGCATGATAGCTGGTGGCTGGAGAGGGAGGGCATTTTCTTATGACTATTCTACCAAAGAGTTGCTATGAATACCAATGATTAAGATGAGGAAGTATTTACTCCAAAGAATATCCAAATATATGATAATATATCTTGACTCCGACGGTGGATCATGACGGATGAATGTCGGTATATGAGTTTGTCTTCGATGGCGTGAGTCTCACATATCGTTCGAAAATTTCTATCGGTGTGAAAGAATTTCAAACATTGGGTGTAAGTAGGAGTTAATATAAAAAACAATTACAAAGAACATAAATATGGAAAGTAATATAATATTAAAATAAGAAGTGCTGCATGTGCATAAATTTTTTACGTATGATTTCTCTTCTCGTGTGATGAAAAAGTTTGGTTAGTACATACAACTAAATAAGTCAGCTGTCTAAATAAATCAGCTGTGTTGTCGCATGTAGCAGTGCGGAGTTTAGCATGACCTATATGAAGCGCTGCACAGATTATAGACAACGTAAGACGGATATATTATGTGCAATGCAGCAGCTGCTTATACTGCTCTAGTGTTGAATCTGTTGATCTCCGCTTGTCGTGATGTACGTATTTTATGGAAATGAAATGCATGTTGTTTCGGTCTGCTGTGCGCTGCATGCATGAGCATGCTAGCATGCAACAATGTCTCGCGTTTCGCGCATGTACGTAGCGTGAATCTACGCTGTGATGATAAACGGTAACCATTGTACGCCATGTACATCGTATTGCATGCGATCCGATGTCCTATCGATCAGATGATCTAGCTACACAGGCATTAACATGAGCAATGACGCGCAGCATATCATCATTTCAAATGTGTCATCATTGAGGGGCGCAGGTATACGTCATATATGATGATGACCGATGATTTTTGCTCGTCATTCAATGCTTGCTGTGACAAGCTTGCAGAGGTCTGGTTGCTTTGCGTCTGAACAATGTATCTCTTTCTTTGTGCATGGCAAAGATCTGCGTGTACGTGCGTACGATACCGTGGCGCGGACAGCCCACGTTCCAGCGATGGATCGACGGAAGATTACGTGGACATAGCAATACATTGTGTTAATATTACATACGCAAGTGCATGCTTTGCGTTGCATGTCAGCTACATGTGAAGATGTGAAGATGACCACTGAACACAATAAATGCCAAATTGATCAATCACATCCCTCTTGCGCACATGTGTGGCCGGACAGCCGCCTCATTGTGCACACGTGTGCCGCAATCGCATCTTGTACGTGCATGGGATATGTTGAAAATGTTCGCGCAACAAACGATCAACATGGACGGCCATTCATGCAGTTCACTCCACAGGTTAGAACATTGGTCATCATGCAAGCCAGCACAGCATCAATGCAACAAATGCAATAATGAAAAATGAACTCAAGCGTAGACACATGCACACATGTGTGTTTTGTCATGCAGCAGAGCCTCATGAGTAATTCTACCACTCAACCGTTCCTGCAGACATCTACACACATGTCTATTTTTTTTTGCACAACGGATGGGAAGAGAGCACGGCTCGGGCAGACTTGTCATCGAGGACGGGAGTACAGGTTATTTGACACGCTCCTGCCCAGTTGAGGCCCCACTAGATGCACACATAACGTGACACACAAAAATAATATTAGAAATAGGACGTAGTTGTGAAGGTGTTTCTAGCGAATTCTAACAGCGTCAGCACACCCGAATGACATGCAATGCATGTACGTGAGAGAAAACATGGGAAATGTTGAAATCTCACCGCAGACACGATTTCCAAGGTTGCAGCTTCAACGATAGCCCAGCCTCTTTTGCCTGCTAGGTCATGGTAACGGCCCAGAAGTTTGATGTCTGGGCCCATGTCCTTCTTGTCGTCCTGCGGGTCAGTTCGGAAATGAATGACTGGCTCAGCGAAATGAGGAAAATTTTCAAACTGGTCCCTTCGATGCTCAAACACACACACACACACACACACACACACACACACATGTGCACAAGCGCAAATGCAAAACCACGGTTTTCTAAAGATGAGTTTGTGTGTAACAAAATATTTGTGAAAAAAATGTCATAAAAAAAAAATAGAATGATTGAAAGCGTGCGTGGATGTGATTAGAAATGGTGTCACCTCGACGCTCATGGCGCCAAAAGCAGACATGGTTGGGAGGTATTTGTCCTGAGGAATCTCGTAAGTAATCATGAACTTCATCTTTGGAGGTAAGAGGCCGTGAGTTGGGGAGCTGTGGTGAGGATGCCTTTGAAATGTGACTATTAACTAATAAAATGATAAATATCTACGCACGTATCGCTGGCACTGACTGGCATAAAGTGATTATTGTAGGAATGGACTAAGATTTTGCATTCCAAATGGATATGGATATATGGATGGGCAGTTTCCAAAATAAACCGTCGACGTCATAAATCTGAATTCATGTAACGGCTGTGTCTAAAATATCTCATCAAGAATAGATCTAGTGTGACGGAGAATGACCCTAAAAAAGCTAAAAATAAGAAGGTAACGCGCATGTAAGCTAATCTTAGGACATTTTTTATCTGCGACAACTAGATCTACTTTAATGACGCTGCTTAATGCATTGACGACTAGACTGCCACAACACACACGGTTTTTCCTCCGGTTTTTCCTTTCCTTCCCATCCGATATTAACTCCAGGAAGGCAGAAGGATGGGGCAAAGGTGAATGCAAGTCGAAGAAGTGCGGCACTCTTCGCAGTGGCTCATTGCCAGAATGGAACAGAGTAAAGTACATACTATTCTACAAAGGGCGGACGCAAGCCAATGCAAAAGTGCAAAAGTACGCCTTGCGATAGAGGACTGCTCTGATGCACTGATGCATGGGATGTGGTAACTGATCCTCACAGCCTTTGCCATGAACTATTCGAGTAGAAGGACATTTCATCCATACACGTGATCAGAGGTGCAGGGAAGTTTGAAATCATTGTAGGCGAGGAGCTGGTGCACTCCAAGGCGACTGATAGGTTTCCATCTTATCCTGACAAGGCCTGCTCATACGTTAAAGTTTATGATGCGATTCTTAAAAAAGGAGCCGAAAAGAAAAAAAGGAGTGAACAGCAACCTCTTGATAGAAAATACCACAAAGTGGAAGCCAGAGAGATTAGCTCCAGCTCAGATGGAATAAAAGATCCGAGATGCGGAGCTCAACATGTTTTTGAAAGGAAGCCAGAATCCCAAAACATCTTCCAAAGGAAAATCAAAGCCCCCCTCTCGAAGAAGATCAAACCCCCTTCTAAAAGTACGTCAAAGTCCCCTTCTCAAAGAAAGTTCTCCTCGTCTCGCAAATTAGGATCTATAAAAGTAAGTAAGTCTAAATCATGATGCAGGGACAGTGATACCTCGTCAATTGAAAAAAGGCTGAAAAGACAAATGCAGGATTTGTCCGCGAAGCATCAACCTCCCAACCAACTATGAACTGTGATACACATCTTTCTTGTACAAACGCTCTAAGAAATCAATCGTGTCCTACCTCGATGTCGTCCAATGCTGTTCAGGTTGTTGATGAGAGCGCCGAGTTCCTTGAATCCCCGTTGCACAACCTCTTCGCAATGTGACATGCGATCTCTAGATCTAGCTAGCTCTAGAGTTAGCAATGCGCTTCGCATGGTCACGCACTTCTACAAGTCTAGAAGTGAAGCTCGCTAGCTCGTGTGGAATGATCGAGCAAATGCCTGAGCAGCTAGAAGCAATTGCTAGATTGTTTCATGTGGTCATTCCAATTTCAACCAATCTAGCAATCCACATGGTCCATGTCTATGTGGGATGTCGTCATTACATGCTAGCTAGCTAGCATGAACACATTGCTAGAGCACTTAAGAGAAAACACAGCTAGACAGTTGCTGTGCAACTTTGATGTGCGAAAAAGATGTGTCTGCATGTTGTCTTTGACATGTCCTGCATGCTAGCCTGGTGGGGGTGTTTCATGTCTAGATGTGCACCCCAACTAGCCAATTTGATGAACAACCATGTCACCGTAAAAGTCTAGCACAAGAGTAGTGCATGCTAGCATGTGACACATGAAATTCCGCATCTACAAGTCTAGCTAGAGACAGATGCCACGTGCGATGCATGTGGCATCCTGAAGGACATGGATCATCTCCTGCAATGTCCAACATATGCTAGACATGGTCAACAACAAATCAGATTGCGCAATCAAATGAGCGCAATCATGAATCGCAACGACGAGACCAAACGGCTGACAAAGGCTGAAAAAGATTCAAGAATTGTTGCGCGCAATGCGCGCCATCATCGGTCGAAAGAGGATGCTTTCACATGCATGAAACACATTGTGGCAGAAACCAACAGACACAACATCAGCGCTGTAGCTGCTGCATTGCACAGCTACATCAGGATGACCATTGAAAATTTTTAATTTGTTCATTACATCCGTCTCACAAGTCTAGCTAGCTAGCTAGCTAGATTATCACAAAGTGTTCCAAGCAAGTTGGTGCATTCATTTCGGCCAATGTGACAATTTGGACTTTTGCCACGACTAGATAAGCCTGGCGCACCTGCTAGCGTGTGAGACAGCGATTTAACCACGTATCGAAAACAATAGCTTGCTCGTATTTACATCGCTAATTGCTTGCGCAGACAAATAGCCAGCGTGATGTACACACAATTTGGGCTTGGTGGCAAATAAGCCTCTCAAACTCTTACAACATACATCGAGATACATGTACATATTACAGAGGAAGTAGTACATCGGCGAGCATAGTCAAATCCACAAAGAATGACATTGTTTGGCCAGCATTCTATTCATGTTCAAATAAAAGTCATTATGTGTATATATTTGAAGACCCACCGATCCTTGTAAGAGCTGAAACATCCTTTAAGAATTTTAATATTCTTCTACCTCTTCTGCCGATCCTTCTTTATGCTGTTCCCTGGCCTCTTCACTGTCAATAGGTTCCTCTTCAGCTTCAAGTTCATCATCAACTGGCGTTTCAAATGTTCCTTCTTCATCGGTGCGATATAGGATGTCCAATATATTTTGCTTTTCGAGTTCTTCATCACTCTAATTTTGATGCAAATAATTATTTTTGTAAATAACGCATGGGTTGTATGTAGACCTGTAGTAATTCCTCAATCTCCCGTAGTTTCCCATAATAGAACATACGCTCCTATTTTACCGGGGTGGGTACAATATGATTAGTTGACCTATGTTCAGATCATACCCTTTTGTGGGAGACTGATTGGTAGAACATGGAAATTCGTTCATGTCAATGAAGTGTACCTTTTCAAGAACTTCGATATGCTCGTTTTGATCCTCTAGTTGAACAGTCATTTCTTCAATTTTTTGTTTCAGCAGGTTGATGCTCCCCTCATGAGATCTGGCGCGTGCTGATTTTCCTGTGCTTCTTTTCGTCCCAGAAGTAGGCCTTGTACTGCCCGAATTAGGCCTTCTTGAACCCGATGCAGATCGTGGAGGAGTTCTAGAACTGGAAGTTTTTTTTGGCGTCCCATTTTGGGACTTGGATTCCTTTTTACGCGCTAGAGATCTTGACTTAAAAGGGCTTGGAGGAGCTGAAGACCTTCAACGATATTTATATTCAGTTGCAGGTAGACTTTTAAAGTTCATATATTCATCATTTTCTAAACATCCCATCGATGGACCATTACTTGCCACTTTTTTGTTTCTTAAGTGCCGCTCTTTTTCTTCCTGCAGCATCATATGGCTCTCCGCTGTGTCTCACGTCAAAGAAGTTCTGCAAGTAACATATAACACAGTATTATAGTAATACACTCAATTCCATTTTATACTTTGTACCTTCATCCATTGCATAAACTCTAGATTGTCCTGATACTTTGCCTTAATCAGTTTCATGACTAGAAAAAGTATTGAGCTATGAGAGGTGCAAGTTTTTTGCAGTTATAATACTCTTAGTACTGTACTTGGAATAGGCTTGGTAACATTTTCTTTGTCGAAGACCTTCTGAAGAATTCTAAAGTTTTTAACCCAATCTCCATCGTTTCTTGGCTTGAACAAAACTTTTGACATGGGCACCCTTCCCGGAAAAATCGCGTCTAGTATCTGCATTAAAAGTTTGAGCAAATCAGAAGATTTATTCGTTTTTGTAATTTTTGTTGCACTACCGACCTGACAATAAGCAACACCAGACGCCATTTGCTCAACTTTAGTATATTCCTCATCTAATAGCTCATTAACCCTGGCAATAATTATTAACTACAGTCAAAGAGGTCTTTAGAAATACGAATTACATGTATTCTGGTTAACAATGACATGATACCATGCAAGTAATGCACGTCTTCCAACAAAGTATGCTTCACCAAGAATTCCAGGGTTTTCTTTCTTTTTCCTCTCAATATCTTCGAACATGATCTGGTGGGTTAGAGCAAAAGAATAGGCCCCCCTCTCCGTTAGATCAAGTGAAGTGGCAGAAAAGGAAGATTTTGTGGTCACCTCACCACCTTACCCAAACTGTCCAAACAGATTTTGGGTATCTTTGTTCCTGCGTTTCTCAAATATTTTTTTTCCTTTTCCGAAAAAGTATGTTTGATGATACAAGCAATATTCGAAAAATGAAGGCTTTTTGTGCTGTCTCAGGACCAGACTGCACAGCAATTCTTCCGTTGATTACGAACACGCAAATTCTTCAGCGACTGGATTTCTCGTCTTGCGACACAATAAATGTCCAATGAAAGCTTATGTTGAGAATCCCAAAGACGTAGGGGTAAAATGTCCTGCTTTTTTCTAAAGGCGGTCTTCATTATCTTCAAGCTTCGTCAAAACTTGAAATGTCCGCTCCAACGTCCATCAAACGGCTCTCAAGAGCTACCGCGAATTTTCTTTCCGCATCACAGATATTCCGAGAACCAGCTGACATATTAGTCAAGCTCATACAGAACAGCGTTCAAGGAGGTGCTCAGAGGGTCGAAGTCATTTTGCATATGGATGACAGATCTCAAGATTTGTCAAATGGTGACATTCGCATTGTGGACAATGGCAGAGGTATTTCGAAGGCCAAGCTTATATCATCTTTATTCCCGAAAACTAATTCTGTCTATGACCAAACTGGAAGCCTTGTTCATCTAGCGACCCTCAGTTGCATGACAATACGCAGCTATCCTGAAAATGAGCTCCACGGATTCGAAATTATTGTGCGTGGGAACAAGATAATGAAGGAACGCTCATTACCTCAAGTTGAATCTTCTGGAACTACAGTTAAGGTTGAGATGGCAGAGGCAATGATGGCTTGGTTAAATTCGAGCATTACCTTTTCGTACATCATACATAAGCTTACAAAATATTCCCTTTTAGATCGAAGATTTATATTTTCAACTACCTATCCGAAGAAAGATGATTTATAACAAAGATAATACTCTGAAGAAGATGCGTCGGTGATGTGAATTTTAATGATAACGTAATATATCCTTCTTCTTGCTGAAAATTCAACCGAACAAATCTGTCCTTATGCATCAGATCCTTTGAAAACATATCAATCATATTCCATTGGGTATACTTCACTCTTAAGATTAAGGATCGTCAACCTATTTTCCTCCCGAAACGAGATACAAGCTCCCTTCGAATTGAAGATATTCTAGGATCCCTATTTTCACGATATGTTCTTGATGTTTTTGGAAACCTTATCAATGACAATTGCTGTTCAATTCAAGGCGTTTTACTCTCTCCATCTGTAGTCATAGCATCGAGTGAACGACAAGTTATCTATCTTAATGGCTATTCAATCTCTCGAGGCCACGATATTTCGCAATTTGTTTGCTTACTTCTCAGCAACTATCGAAAGCAACTTATAGTAATGGAGAAACCTGGGCTAAAGACGGTCAATAACAGTAAACCATCATCGTTGGGAAATACTAATGAGAAGGGAAATTTCGTCTTCTTTCTCCAGCTTGAAACTAAAAAATGTATTTCAAGAAACTCCCATGATAGTTTTTTGTTACAAAATAAAGATGGAATCTTGCAATCCATTTTCGATGCTATTCATTCAGGGATTATTTCCAAGCATAGAGAATTACAACTGTTTTCAACATCAACATTCTATCCTAGATCAAGTCTTATGCGATCTCATCCCAGCTTTTCCTCCTTCAAAGTCAATAAGACTCCTTTGAGAGTAGCTTCTAATTACAAGGGTTCTCAAGTCAAGATTTTCTCAGGAAAGATGCGTGGAACGTGTACCAAAGACGATTCTTTTGTTTCAGTTACAAAATCTAAAAAAGATGAAATCAACCTGGAGGAATTTGAACTACCAATCAACGGCAAAGACAATTTTTCTTTCTCATGCAAAATACCCCAACTTGCTACGTCATTAACGAAGGCACCGTTTTCATCGATGAAACGGGAGCAGAATCAACCTATTTTGGAACCTGTTAGAGAAAATCTGAGACATACATCGATAGAAGTGAAAGGCTTTGACTTTACTCTCGACTTTCCCGATGAGAACCGAGGATTTTGGGATAGTAGACAAGCTGACATTCGATTCACTACTCTTCCTCCTCAATCAATACGGAATTATATCGGAAATTTCAAAATTGCTGCGTTTAAGAGATCAAAACAAAGTAAAAAACATTCTATGAATAGACCAATCTCCATTGTATCAACAAAGATCACCAAAAAAATGTTAAGTGATTCAAGGGTGATAGGACAGGTAGACAATAAATATTTGATCCTGTATGTGAAAGAAAATGGATTGCTTATAGCTGTTGATCAGCATGCAGGTATGTATGTAGTAGCATGTAATATATCACGTGGAGCAAACTAACAAAAGCTATGTCACAATTCAGCGGATGAAAGAATAAGACTAGAAGACATGATGAAGAAAATTGACCAAAATCAGAGTACATTCTCTCTTAAGATACATCGACTGGAAACGCCAGAGAAACTTTTCCTGACCCATGACGAAGCACAGCTGATGAAAGAACACAAATATGAAATTAGAAAGTGGGGATTTGAGTATTCACTTTATGAAACACAGGGTGATACTAACAAGGTGAATTACAATGGAGCTTTAATTTTTGCTGTACCAATTGTAATGGGAGTGTCATTATCTAGCACTGATCTGAAAGATTTCCTTAACACAATGTACAACCTATCAAAGAAAAGAACAGTTAGTTCTAACTGTGTACGTCCTCCGGCTATAAGACGAATATTAAAGTCCAAAGCTTGTCGTGGAGCAATCATGTTTGGAAAAAGTTTATCAACATTTCAGATCACGAAGATCATCAATAATTTGAAACAGTGTAACTTTCCCTTTATTTGTGCTCATGGTAGGCCTTCTGTGGTTCCTTTGTGTGTGTTCCATGATTAGAAGAGCTTTTCACATAACTCTTGAACAAACATGATGATTCAGATGCATGTACACCATTGCGATTTTATTTCCATCATGTGAAAGAAAATCTGATGGAAAATGCAACTACATTCATTGTTTAAATCGCATGCATGAGGAAGCAGGGTTGTTGCACTGCGCACTGCTAATAATGTTGCTTGCTGCAAGCTGCACAAAATTGTTTTGTGAGTGCTCATCTCGGTTTTGCGCAGCGCACAGTTTCAAACCAATTCATTGCTCCGCGGCGGCCTGTCTAGCTGGGCAGCTAAGCTGTCACTCATTTGTGAAGCTGTTCCTAGACCACTACACGCGACTAGACAACAAGAACATGCTAGCATGCGTCCAGACTCAGAAAATCAAAGAATGAACACTCTCTTCTAGTGTTTTCAACTTGCCAGAGCTCTCTAGTGCTAGAGCGAGTAATTTGAAATGAATGAAAAATTATCAGACCAATTACTTGATTATCAATGAACATTAGCGTGTGGATGTTTCATTTTTTTTTTGTTCAGAAGTCCACCATCCAAGAGTTAAACCGAGAGCTAACCAACTAGCGGATGTAAAAAGAAGTAAAGGAACTAAGGCTTGGTTGGGATCCTCACCAGTTTCGCGATCAATTAACATTCCATTCTGAACATCCCCTAAAAGTTTCCTATAATGCCTTTTTCGTGCCCTTTTCATCTGTGCACTAGCTAGCATATACATATGCGAAAATCCAAGAGAGCCGAGTAACGCGCAGACTCTTATGAAGGGTCCATCCGCAGCTAAAGCACTTTCGCGTTGAAGAAGTACATTCAATATTCCTTCCGTATTTTGTCTAGTTCCAAAGTTACTAATAACACCACGTACTGCTGAACAGGCAACTCCATGTAAAATAGGAGAATGGGACTGAGCGTGCATTATAAGAAATCCACCAACCGAAGACCCGAATCCTACAGCTCCCCAACCCATTGAAGATACGAATTCTTCAGTTCTTTCTCCAGCTCGTTGAATTAGTTTGTCTAAGGTGTTTTCCACAATGTCATTATTTTCAATGTACTTCATTTCCCTCTGAAGCTCGGCAACCGACTTTAATGCTTCATCAAGGCGGTCAGCAAGCCTTGCTGCAGTTGCTCTATTAGAATCACGCTCCCGACGTGTCTCTGAAAGTTCCATAACCACACGTCCTAGTTTTCTTTCATACGATGCTGCCTTTCGAGCTAATCTACGACATCTTCGACATGACGAACTGGAATTTGAGGCAGTGAAACTACGAATCAATTCTGTAGTTGCGGTCGAATGTGTCTACTCCACATAACCAAAATATCGTAAGTTAAAATAAGTATATTTCATGGTTAGTGAGAATACCACACATGTACATACACGTTTTATTTTACCTGCTGGGAAGATTCGCTTGCACTTTCTCTTACGATGAGGTCAGCTATATTAGTGTCACGTTCTGCAAAGGTAACTTTGTTCGCTGAAATTGAAGCAGTATTCCTATGCTCGCCTTTCTGAGAGATAGCTTCATGTCCCTTACCTGGGGTATCTGGAGGTTGACCTTCTCCTGGTAGACCTGAGTGTGTGCATATGATATATTGGTATATGATTACACAGAGACATACATACAATTGTAATTATGCAAAATAAATATATAAATACATTTTAGCTGCCTAAATTTTTCAATTTTCGTACTCATTCGGGGTTTTAAATTTTGTAGTGCAAAATGTTGTTCTTGTTCCTGCTGCAACGTTGATTTTTTTTTCGGCACTTTCTTATGCCTCTCGACCTCTAAGTTCATTCCCTGTTCATAATTATTCAGAGAATTTCTTTCCACTGACGGACCTCTCGAGCTGGAGTCTCTATGAAAGGTCGCAGTTAAAGAGTCAATTCTGTAAATGTAGCAGCGTCCATGGGATTTTGACCCAATCCACATGCTGCGATTATGTGTTTATCATTAGGAGGCTCGATCATAAAAAGTTAAAATTGATATGAAAATATATAGTAGTCATAGTACCCTTTTTCATAAGCTTTTATACATGTAACGTTGCCTTTAGGTAAGGATAACTTATCAACTAAGTCAAAGGTCGCGGCACTCCAGATTGATATCCCTAAGATATTTGTTTCTGGTTTATTAATATTTTCTTAATTAACACGATAGATACCATGAGATCCCCCGGTCCAAACAAGTCCATTTGCCTAGAAGAAAATGACATTGATATAATTTAAAGAAAGCGAATCTGCTTTACTTTACCTGTGCCATACATGTAACTCCAAACTTTTCGTGTGCCTTCACTTCAACTATCTTCTGCATGGACTTTCGATCCCATACTGCAAATATATTGATATCCGCTGACTTAGAAATAAATGCTGATATTCTCGTACACCTGTAACAACGCCATCCTGTCCTCCAGTCCATACATGTTTTTCAGTTCCTATCATACATCTCACATCTGTGCCATGATGAACATCTTGAATCTCAACTCTGTGTAAATTGTCACTCAATCTAGAATCCACTTCATTTTTGTCTCTATCCAGAAATTTTGAAATACTTTCGTCAACGAATGGAACCTTTTAAAGATACAATAGGCATTAATCTCAGAATTTCAGATACATGTAGTCTTTAAAGAGTCGCATTGCCTTCCAAATTTGGATACTCCCTTTTGCTCCAGACCAGAGAAGGTTTGTCTTAGGATCATGGAATAGTGCTGCTATGCAAACATTGTTACCTAAATCGCAAGAACAATGGGAAAATTAGATTCTTAGAGAAAATAATAAACGGTGTATCTTATGTTTACGAGTAAGAGACCTACGCCTACTTTCCTAGTGCCATTTTCGATAATTTGGCCATCGTCGCCTATAATACAAATTGTTCGGAAAGAGAAATCGAGTAGATAATTTCTTCGTTCTTCTTTTACCTGCAGTCCAAAAGGAACATTGTCCGTTATCGTCGATAACCGTACTTTTCACAACACATCGAATTTCACATCCATGTAAGAGCTTTTTCTGCACTAATTGATAGTCGAAGCTTGACGGCGAATTAATATCAACCGATGGTCGATACCATCGAAGAAACCTGTGCATAAAATCCAAATAAATATCGCAGTACTACATGCTCGAAAGTCCATGACGTATTCACAAGCATAAGATTTGTAACTCTCACAAAATTCTTGCGAAAGAATCTGACCCATCGGAACAACCGAGAAGAACGTCAATGGCTCCCTTCCGATGTGCAATTGCATTCACATGGAAAGCTTTATTATTTGAGACTTTTTCTTCTGGCAATGCCCTTGAATTCGATGCAACTCTTCTGACAACTGAATCTCCACGAAGCTCAGCCTTGAAATATCATTAGTTCATGAGAGGTGAAACTTAGTTGGATGCCTTTTATCTAGATTTAGGGGACCATTTGTAAAACACAAATTGAATCACTTACAACTATTTCTCCGGAGTTAACACACAAAATGTATACAGAACCTAATTGCGTAACATTCGCATTAGAACGCTAAACATTTGAACAGTGCATCTTTGTTTAGATTTATGAACCATCTTCTGAAGCAATCCAAACTGCATAATATTACATGATACATATTCAGAACAACAATTGATGAATTCCACAATTAAATCTTTCATACCTCTCTGACCCACGATGCACATGCAGAGGATGTTTTTCTTCATTTCAAGATTTTTAATGTCATGAATTACATTGCAGTTCCTGCCGCCTTACACACATCAAAAGCAATGAAGATCACCTCTACTGCTTTCGTTGCTCGGTCTCACCTGTTATGTGAAAGTTCTGACGGTGAGAACTTGGTGGAGCGCCAGACTGGCGATCCTGCTGTAGTTCAGCCATCCATGCACTCTTGATGGAGTCCTCGTTGGCAATTGTTGTTTGTGTGACAGAGGTTCTGTTCTGTTCTGGCAAGAAACCGCCTGCAATTGCACTGTGCGGCAATCCTTTTTTTGACCGAAATGATGAGACTCCTCCACCACGTCCGTTGTCACCTCAGTTGGTGCTGGGAATCCCAAGGGGGGTTCGTTGACATCATGTCGGGAAAACCGGAACACATAGAAAGATCAACTTGGTTGTTCGTTGACAATTCGCATCTCAAGAGGCTCAGCTCGCTCCACTCATCTGAACGCAGTGGTGGTTTCCGCAAAAGAAGAACACAGGGAGCCAGGGCGGTTCAAGCAGTTGGAGAAACCTGGCTTTCTAGCTTTCGTTTTCAACGAGACAAATCAAAGCAGGACCTGCACAAAATTGGGACGTCACTTTCAGTCTGATGTGTGAATGAAAGAATGATGACATCACGGCTCAGATCTGGAGATCGTCAGTGTCCCCTTTGAATTGTCAAACAGCGAAGAACCCAGACAAAGGCTTGTGAGGACGTTGAAGTCCACTCACCTTCTGTTGAAGTCCACTCACCTGCTGAAGATGAAGAAGCTGCAGGAGGAGCAAGCTAGCAAGGGTGTGAGTTTGAAGAAGTTGTCGATGGCTCCGGGATGGCAAGTCTCGCACGCAACTGAACAGCATCGCAAACAGCCAGCTTGGGGTTGACACCAGGTTGTACCACGTGTGGCATTGTTAGGCGCTGCTCATTAGACTGGAGCACGCCAAAGAGTGGAATGCTGGAATGGCCCATCAAGGTGAATTGGACGCAAACACTTCTAGACTTGATTTTGCTTCCGCAGGAATGATCTATAGATCACAATGAGCTGCGCTGGAACCCTCGTCACTTCGCACAGTTTGATCAGTCGCCACACGCTCCAGCGCTGGCACGTGCTGGAGCAATGAGCTGTATCACACGCGCACAGCAGGGCCAGAGGGCATGCTGTGCCACTGATTTCACTGCATTGGTGGACACGCTGCACATGCTAGCATGCATGGCACCATCACAAGTGCTCCATGGATGCCATTTGCGAGAAGATAGACAGGTTGTCTCTGTCCGCGCGCGGACATGATGTGCTCGTCTTGCAACAGACTTGCACAGACACAACGTGTGCACTTCGTGCTTGCGTGAATAAAACAACATGTAGCACATGCTATGTCCACATTGAATGTTGTCGTGTACTAAACAAAAGTGAAAACCGCTTGAAATTTGGTTCGGCAGTTGCCTTTCGTTAGTTGCCCATCAAAACAGTTGTAGCACCATCATCATAAATATCCCTTGTTGCAGAGAGCTTGAGTTCGGCTACTGGAAAAATTGATCATCTCAATTCTCGATTTCCACAATAGCTTCAATCTCAACAGGAACATTCAACGGAAGAACATGATGACCGACAGCCGAACGAGCATGCCTTCCCTTTTCTTCGAAAACCTTAAAATACATCGGAATGAATGTTCGCACGAGAGTAAATGGGTATTTTTGTGAAGTCTTACCTCGCCCATTGTATCAGAAAACCCATTGACAACCAAATGGTGTTCAGTAAAGTCACCTGTAGACGAAACAAAGCCGACGACTTTTACGATTTTCTTTACTTGGTCCAAATCACCTATTTTGGCAACATAACTGTGTGATGCGCAGAGTTGAGAATGTAATGCTAGAGTTATAACCGAGGTAAGCTTTCAATGTAGAAATAAGGTTGAGGGCGCAAAGATGCGCGGCTTGTTGAGCTTCTTTAATGTCGAGATCTTTCCCAACGACGCCACGGACAATTTCTCCATTTACTGGGACAGGAAGGTGCCCAGCAAGGTACACAATATTTCCAACCTGGTTCGAATAAAAATTATAATCAATCATGTCCGTCCGTCTTCTCCTCCTCCTCCTCCTCCTCCTCATCCTCCTCCTCCTTCATTCTCTTTTTCCATCATGTGTTGAATGAACGGACACGAACACCGCAAGGGTATCCTTCGAGCTTCCAAACCTGGTTGCATTGTACGTAGTTCGCTTGAGACTTGGGTGGCGTTGGAAGCTTATAGCCTAGTTCCTCTAGCCTTTTTTCTACATGGATTCCTCGAACCGACGCACGAAGGGCAGGCCTTGCAGCACGGAGGGCTCGGCGTGCAAGCGCAGTAGTAGCCATCATCCAAATCTCGGTCGCCGTTGTTGTTCCGTTCCGGGAGGAGTCGCAAAATCCCGGTAGTATTCCGGTAGTGACTGGGATAAAATCGAAAGCGGAACCCATTCCTCCCTGGCGACAAGCCAGGTCTCCCCAAGTATCTGACAAAGGGAGGCCGTTTGTAGGCCTCTTTTCACCTGAGAGCCAATAATATCTCTCTAGATGTGGCACACGGAATTATTCACCGAGTGCGCCTGCCGATCGTATCTTCGAGTACATCTCCGGTAACGGAAAAAAAGGGTCACCTCCAGTCTAGTCTCGGTTCAAAGCGTTTCAACGCGATGGGTCTGTGCGCTTGCTCGCCTCCCGGCTGTAAATCGGCGCTTTGATGAGGTCCCCTCGGGAAACGAAGCTGCGTTCCCTGTCCCATGGCAACTACAGCAGCCTGCGGCACGAGAATGATAGCAGCGAAAAAGGTTGCTATCTATACCATTCACTCCTATTTGGCCAACTTCTCTTTGTGCAAGATGTCCAACCAGTATGGCTTCGCCCTTGTTGCGTGTGTGTGTGTGTGTGTGTGTGTGTGTGTGTGTGTTTGTGTTTATGCAAAAGGAGGCGGGAGCCGTCGCCGACACCCAAGACAGAAGGTATCTACTTCTTCCTCTGGAACCTCAGGTGTTATTGTAGACAAACTTTTGAAGCTGTGTCCTGGTATGATTGCTCACAGTTACGAAAAATAAATTACCAGCGACGACTGGCCGAAAACGATACCGCTCAATTGATTACAAGATGCTGCGGAAAATTAGCGATAAACAAATCTACAAACCTCACGGAAGCTCCGTGCCTGACGATAAGAAAGAGCATCAGAGATCTCAAAATTTCGAGCCAACGCAGGCACAGATATTGGGCGTGCATATACCAGTACGCTGCACGCTCGCATTGTTCGGACTCTGGCCTGTTCAGAGCATATGCGGGATACGTATTCCGTCTTACGTCTCACTTGCGTGGGCACTTCTGCAAGTTAGTGTGTATGTAGTGTGTATTTGCTTTGATATTCGCTGGTGGGCTAACGGACGGCCAACGATCACGGGTGCAACAGTTTGGGAGGGCCGAGTGAGTGAGATTCTGTATGTGGTGAAGGTCAGCCATTGCCTATCGAATAATGAAAAAGAAATTTTCCGAACAATATTTTGGTTTGCCAAGTTCTCAGTTCGAACCTGAGCCACACTTCATTAACACCAATACGAGTACATGCAGCACTTTTATCTTGAATATCTGTCTGTGCGAAAAAGCATCACTCTTTGTGGACTTCAGATGCTTTCCTGCTGGACAGCGGTGTTCTTCCTCACTCGCAAAGAGGGCCCGGTGATCCTTGCAATGCTCTGCGACCAGCGATTGTACATGCGCCACCGGCAGGCCATTGCGATGATATACGTATTGATGGCAGTGTACCTAAGCTACACCATTGCGCTGTACTACCAAATATTCCAGGCAAATTTCGAAAGTTCTGCCCTCCACGCTCATCACTACTTTAATGTCACTGCCGAGTTTCTATTCAACCTCACCTTTGCCGCAAGCGTCGTGGTGTTCTCACTCGTGTGCCTCCACGTTCGAGATCAGGTCAACGATTTCGCATGCGGTATTCCTTGGATCGATAATGACCAGGATGTCGTTGTCGTTGATGATGATGAAGGTAGTAGATCTGACAGCAATGGTGAGGTTGTGGAGAGTTAGCCATGAGCGACATACAATCGGACAGCTCAGTGAACACTTCGATTTCGTCTGTGAAAAGTTGAGGGTGCCGCAGCGATTCTTCGGACCCTTCTTGCACCTGACGCATATATGCACGATCGTCCGTCTCGGTGTTATTCTCTTTTGGAATTTTGACGAGCACAGAGTAATGGAGGGCGTTTGGCTGCAGAATGTCCTGCTCACAGTACGCGTTGTCGCAATGTGCCTGCTGGAGGACTTTATCGGATCACAAGTCGTCACCTCCACGCAGAAGATTCAGCAGCTCGTACCATACAAGCTGTTTTCTCGAATGTGCTTGATGTTCACAGCAACTATATTTGTAAAAGTAGCTTTAATTTGAGACTTGTATGTCCGTCGAGAGGGGGTGTTACACTCACACACAGGCACACACACATATGTATATATATATATATATATATATATATATATATAAATTTGGAGTGAGAGAGAGGGGGGGGGGGGGGGGGAGGAAGGGAGAAAAGAAGAAGAAGAAGAAACGAGAGATATCTGAGGAAACTATCTAGTTTTGCAATCAACATACCTAAGTAGCTATCACTCTAATCAAAAGCGAATCGTAAAATGGGAGCGACAAAAGTCTTCGCCTGTCAGCGACCAAGACGCCATTACGTTGATTAGAGAAGAAATGCGAGACAGTTTCAAACAAATAATGTTACAGCAGAGAAGTAGCGTGCTAGAGTCACTCAACTACCATTCGCTAGCTATATTTGGCATAGCCCTATCTCCAGAAAACTTACAGACATTTACATATTTTATAGTGTTATCTTTCGTAGTAACCATTGCACCCTTTGAGAGTAGGTAAAGAGATAGCACACATTAAGTGTCAACAACGGCTAAAAATGCTGAATGAGAGAATAGACACTTGTCATGCAGGTTGATTCGTTTTAACATGATCATATCAGTGAGGAACGTTTTGGAACCTAAATTCGACTCTTGTGCAAATAAGAAGCGGCCTAGCAAATACACAACACGGAACTCAATGTTTCGGTTAAAACTTAACATTTGAGCGCTCTTGGTATTGTGTATCGTACATATCATGCATGTTACGCTGATGCCTTGGAATATGGCCAAGTTTGTATGCACATCACACGCTAGCCGAATCGATTGCCAGCCTGAGAATCTACATTCTGAAAAGCTGAGGAGCCGCCGAGTTATCATGCGTGTGACATATTAAAGGCCGCCATGCAGATATAGAGACAATGATATCAAAATATATCTTTGTATCTCTGTGCTCAGATGGCAAACATCATAATATGCAGGGCATCCGACTGGCATGTTAGTGTAATGCTACATCAGTCTGTCATCTTCATCTGCAGCTGCTGGAGAATTCGTTGATGCAGCAGGTGTCTTTTGCGACACCACATGCATTGCATGCGGCATTTGCCTCCTCACGTTGTCCTCGGGACAACACAGATTTCCCAAGATTGCAGACCCCACAAATGACACGCATCCATGAAATGGCACGCATCCATGAGATGGTGCGCATCTGCTCACGTGTGCGTCCACTTTTTCGAATTCGTGGCGACCACTTCCGCCCCCAGCCCTCTCTTCAATTCCGTGCTCAAGAAGTGCAAATCCCTCAAGTCTCTGTTGAACACTTGAACCCGTCGATCAATGCAATGTTGGTTGATGAAGGATTTGAGCTCGTGATGTTTTGCCAAATCATGGGGAGTGTCCCCATTTCTGTCTTCCACCTCAATGTTTGCCTTCATGTCAACCAGGCACTTCACGATCTCCAAATGACCCTCATGTGAACCCCAAATCAACGCAGTTTTGCCTGACACATTGTCATGTAATCACATCAAATCACATGACATCTTTCACAACTCCTGCCTCACTGTTAACATCAGATCGCACCGTCTTGATCTTTCGCCTCAATGTTTGCCTTCATGTCAACCAGATATTTTACGATCTCCAAATTACACTTCTTGGAAGCCCAAATCAACGGTGTATCACCTAATGTGTTGTTATGTAATCACATCACATTGCGCAACATCTTTTGCAACTCCTGCCTCAGTGTTAGCATCAGAAACCACCACATTTGCCTTTCGCCTCAATGTTTGCCTTGATGTCAACCAGGTACTTAACGATCTCCAAATAACCCCTTTCGGAACCCACAATCAACGCAGTGTTACCTAATACGTAGTTATGTAATCATATCATATCACTTATTTTCTTTTACAACTCCTGCCTCACTGTTAGCGTCAGAGCCCACCCCAATAGCCTTCCGCCTCAATGTTTGCCTTCATGTCAACCAGGTACTTCACGATCTCCAAATGACCCTCATGTGAACCCCAAATCAACGCAGTATTACCTAATATATTGTCATATAATCATATCAAATTACGTAATATCTTTTACAACTCCTGCCTCACTGTTAGCATGAGAACCCACCGTCTTCGTCTTTCGCCTCAATGTTTGCCTTCATGTCAACCAGGTATTTTACGATCTCCAAATTATACTTCTTGGAAGTCCAAATCAACGGTGTATCACCTGATATATTGTTATGCAATCATATCTAATTATGTAATATCTTTTACAACTCCTGCCTCACTAATTGTATTAGTACCCACCGTTTCGATCTTTCGCCTCAATGTTTGCCTTCATGTCAACCAGGTACTTTACGATCTCCAAATGACCCTCACGGGAACCCACGATCAACGGAGTATCTCCTTATATATTGTTATGCAATCTTATCAAATAATGTAACATCTTTTACAACTCCTGCCTCACTGTTAGCATGAGAACCCACCGTCTCGATCTTTCGCCTCAATGTTTGCCTTCATGTCAACCAGGTATTTTACGATCTCCAAATGACCCTCACGGGAACCCAAAATCAACGGTGTATCACCTGATATATTGTTATGTAATCATATCATATTACGTAATATCTTTTGCAACTCCTGCCTCAGTGTTAGCATCAGAACCCACCATATTTGCCTTTCGCCTCAATGTTTGCCTTCATGTTAACGAGGTATTTTACGATCTCCAAATGATCGTTAATGGAACCCTCACTCAAAGGTGTACTTCCTAAGATATTGATGCAATCATATCAAATTATGTAATACCTTTCACAACTCCTGCCTCACTGTTAGCATCAGATCGCACCGTCTTGATCTTTCGCCTCAATGTTTGCCTTCATGTCAACCAGGTACTTTACGATCTCCAAATGACCCTCACGGGAACCATAAATCAACCCTGTTTGTTCGAATATATTGTTATGTAATTATTTCAAATTATGTAACATCTTTTGCAACTCCTGCCTCACTGTTAGCATCAAAACCAACCGTTTTCGCGCACCGCCTCAATATTTGCCTTCATGTAAACCAGGTACTTTACGATCTCCAAATGACACTCACAGGAACTCAAAACCAACGCTGTATTACCTAATATATTGTTATGCAATCATATCTAATTATGTAATATCTTTTACAACTCCTGTCTCACTAATTGTATTAGTACCCACAGTATTCGTTTTTCGCCTCAATGTTTGCCTTCATGTCAACCAGGTACTTTACGATCTCCAAATGACCCTCACGGGAACCCCAAATCAAGGCAGTATTACCTAATATATTGTCATGCAATTATATCAATTATGCAATATCTATTACAACTCCTGCTTCACTGTTAGCATCAGAACCCACCGTTTCGGCCTCTCGCCTCAATGTTTGCCTTCATGTAAACCAGGTACTTTACGATCTCCAAATGACCCTCACGGGAACTCCAAATCAACGGAGTATCTCCTTATATATTGTTATGCAATCTTATCAAATAATGTAACATCTTTTACAACTCCTGCCTCACTGTTAGCACCAGATCCCACCGTCTCGATCTTTCGCCTCAATGTTTGCCTTCATGTCAACCAGGTACTTTACGATCTCCAAATGACCCTCACGGGAACCCACGATCAACGGTGTATCACCTAATATATTGTTATGCAGTCATATTAAACTATATAACATCTTTTGCAACTCCTGCCTCTCTGCTAGCATCAGAACCCACCGTTTCGGCCTTTCGCCTCAATGTTTGCCTTCATGTCAACCAGGTACTTTACGATCTCCAAATGACCCCAATAGGAACCCCTTATTAACGGAGGAATATCTAATATATTGTTATGTAATTATATCAATTATGTAACATCTTTTACAACTACTACCTCACTGATTGTATTAGTACTCACCGTCTTCGTCTTTCGCCTCAATGTTTGCCTTCATGTCAACCAGGTACTTTACGATCTCCAAATGACCCTTACGGGAACCCACGATCAACGGTGTATCACCTAATATATTGTTATGCAATCATGTTAAACTATATAACATCTTTTGCAACTCCTGCCTCTCTGCTAGCATCAGAACCCACCGTTTCGGCCTTTCACCTCAATGTTTGCCTTCATGTCAACCAGGTACTTTACGATCTTCAAATGACCCTCATGGGAACCCCAAATCAACGGAGTATCACCTAATATATTGTCGAATTATGTAATATCTATTACTACTCCAGCCTCCCTGTTAGCATCAGATCCCACCATATTTGTCTTTCGCCTCAATGTTTGCCTTCATGTCAACCAGGTACTTTACGATCTCCAAATGACCCTCACGGGAACCCACGATCAACGGAGTTTTACCTAATAACAAACCACTATATCCTTACATATTCAAATTTATGAATGCCATGTTCGAAATAATGATAATAGATTTGGAGGTGTTTATGACTTATTATATCACAACTTACATCCGTATCTATGCAAAGCTACTCGTTTTATATAGTCGTGAGAAAACAATAATGTATCAAATTCCAACACTCATAATATGTGCATTCATGTTGTGAACAAATGTCTTGAAACATATCTAATTTCAAACGCTGGACGTTTCTTCCCCGTGGCTAATCATTACCCACTTCCATGGAAATGTTACTGAGCAATGCTTTATTCATTACTCTTTCTCACTACTTGTTCTTCTACTATCAGTGTCACCAAGCCCATTGTCACTACTGCTTTCTACTACTAGCTAGCTTTTGCTAGCTACTACTTGCTACTTGCTACTCACTACTTGCTACTAATCCTGCTTCTAATGCTGGTACTATTTTAGTAAATGTGTAAACCTAACACCTAAAACCCAACACTACATTTGCTATCAATCACTCAACCCTCCCAACCACTGCCGCTGCGACAATGTTGACACTGCCGCTGCTACCCACCGAAACGGTCGCGCTCCTCAATGTTTGCGTTTCCCTCAATCAAACGTTTGAGACAGGGAAGGTCGTTGCTGTGCATTGCTTTGAAGGTGTTGCTCGTCGAGGTGCCAGACGACGACATCTGTCAAAACTGGGGTCATTATTATTGGGGATCCCCGATACTTTTAAGGTTAAAAAGACTTACATGTATCTGCGACACAGAAATTGTTTTTTAGATAATAACTTAGAGATACCCATTGACATGTTGATGGATGTGTGATTCAATTCATTTGTGTTTTTTTCAAAAGAACATGAATAAAAGTTATGATGCATCGGGGATTCATCCCCAATTTTTAGAGATGACCAGGTTGTCGCAGCAAAAGAAAACAATGCATTCAGAAAAAAAGATTCGGAATCTGCACTTCCCTCCTTTCCATGCCTCTCCGGTGCTCCATCCCGCAAAAAGCTTGATCTCCCCAACAGGATGCTGACAAGTCCTTGCAATGATTTTTGTTGAGACTCTGTTGCGCACACACGCCTGTCTCCCATGTGGCTCTGGCGCATGTGAATTTGATCAATGCTTTGTTCATTGTTCATTGTTCATTGTTCATTGTTCATTGTCCCCTGGTGGAGGGTCCCGATGAGAGAGGGCGTGTCTTTGCCTCCTGAGGCAAAGCACGGATTGGCCAACTGGACGCATTTTGAGAACATGGATCCACGGAAGGTGAAGATGACCACTTTTCAAGCTGAAAGTGAAACGCGGAACTCGGACGTGCAGCAGTGGTCCCACACGATGCCAGTTGGAATGCAAAGTGAAGGGTTGCAATTTTCGGCTCGCTGCTGAACTCCACAAGTCTGGGGATTTTCGCATTGACAAGTTTGCAAGGCACACCTGTTGCATGAGTCGACATCAACACAGCAAAGTGCTGTCGGCCAGGGAGGCAGCAACTGCAGCATTGGACCTCAAAGCCAAGGTGAACCGAGGGGTTGCAGACAATGATGCAAAATCGGATGCGAGGTCAAAACTTTTGCATCGACATTTCGCAGTCGATGGCACATCGATCTGAGAAAAAGGTTCAGGGCTCAAAAAGAAGAATCATTGCACTTCGCACGTGCAGTCGATTGGGCACGACGTCCGAGGTGCTGCAGGTGTGTGCGTTCATGCATCTCTGTCTTCTCTCTGCGTCTTCCCTCTCTCCTTTCTCACTCTCTCTCTCTCTTTCTCTCTCTCTCTCTCTCTCTCTCTCTCTCTCTCTCTCTCTCTCTCTCCTCTCCCTGTCTTCTCTCTGTCTTCTCTCTCTCTCTTTCTCAATGTTGCCAACTTGCACTGTTTCAATGTGAACGTTTCACAGCTGACCTTGACAGCTCAATGCCTGTGGTTGCCACGGACGCAGCTCACCGTGCACAGCCCTTTCACGACGCCGGATGAGAGGAAATGGAGGAGGGGGGGAGAGAGAAGAGGAGAAGGCGATGGGTTCTTGAGCTGTGTTGTGGCGGCAGGTGGAATCCCGGTTTCACGTGCAATTGTGGTCACCTTGCCTCTGCCATGGAATTTCGTGGTGCTTTTTGAGATTTTTTTTCAGTGCTTCTCTTGTCATTCGAACAGTGGGAAGTTCATCACCTAGCAGGTCGTCTGCAATTGAGCTGCAGATGAAACGGCGCAACAGAGATGCTTTGTTCAGGATTTTTGCGTCAAGTTTTGACCTTCAACACGAAAACCAAAACTGCTCCAATTGTGCACTTCTTCGTCTGGCACACGTCCGTTGCCGTCACACACACACACACACACACACACACACACACACACACACATGCACACTGCACGTGCACGTGCACACACACGTGTGCACATCTGGACATGCGTGCATCATGAAGTGACCAAATCTTCTGCTTTCTCTGCCTTTGAAGACAGAATGGTCTGATGATTTGACAAGAGCTGTTCAGCTCAAAAACCTTGGGTCCTTCCATCATCTCAAATCACTGGCATCAGATTGAAATTGCCAAGCATTGCAATCACATGGATGCATGCCATTGTGATGGACATGCGATGCACAATGCATCACTTGTGGGGTCGGCAATCTTGGCAAATTCGTGCCATCCGGAGGACAATGTGAGGAGGCAGACACCGCATGCAACCAGATGCTTTCAAATACGTGAAACACGTGCAACAATGGAAGAGACAAACAGATGCAATGCAAGCGCTGCACCGCAGCCCAGCTGCACATTGAATGACCATTGAAAAGATTTGTCAATCACTTTGTCACATCCTCGTCTCATGCACACATGCACACATGTGCATGGAACGTGCAACATGACAGCATGGCGGTGACATGACACTCTGTGGGACTCTGAGACCATGACTGGTCAACTGGCTAGATGAGCCGCGGCTAGCTAGCTGGAGCCATTCTGATTCAGTCGTCTCCTGCAGTGCCACACAAATCGAACAATGCTAGAACACGCCACCGTCGATTGGAATGCGCTGCTGTGGCGCGTGCGCAAGAGTTGAGCAGAGGTGTGCAAAGGCGCCATCGCACGTACACGCGTGGCCGCCGTCTTGAGTGTGGCTACGCACACAGGAGTCAGCAGCAGCAACGATGATGAGCTCTTTTGTTGCACTCGTTTCTGCGATGCCACTTGAGCAAGAACAATGTGGTCGCTATAGCTAGTGTGCTGTGTATGGCCGTCGTACAAATCTAGAAATCAACGAGCGGTGTGCATGTGAGCACCTGTGCATTGATTGGCCATCTATGATAGGTAGCGAGCAACTATTTAAAGTGTCTTCTCACCAACGCTTATCTAGATCCTCATCTCCAATGCACGCAGTGGCATTTCTAATGATGTCCTGCACCGGAAACTTCTTTGCGGACATTTCGGCCAACACTCGACGGTACCTGACGGAAGCATATCCAGAACCCATGGATAAGGTATGTGTACATGAGGAGGGATACTCTCCGAACGTTTGATTAAGTCTATCAAAATGGCCATAACGATTAGGATAGAAGATTGCATTCCATACAGCATCCAATTAGTTGACTAAATTATCTATCGTACGCATACATTCGGGCGCCTCTCTCCCCAATAAAGAGGTTTTGGATGGGCTTTAGTATGGTTCCGAGACCCAGCTTTGGATGCGCTGCCATCTCATGTGTCGCGTAGTTCTGAAGCAGAGAATAAAGGTATCAACCAGCATATTTAGAAGATAAGCCCAACAACTAGAAGCAGCAATAATAGCAGCAACGACTCGTGTGCCGCGGCTTTTCGGAGCGGGAATTAAGACAAGTTGGGTGCAGGCTACAAGAATGGATCTGAAACATGGCAACAAGAAAGAAAATCTTGCATTTTGCGCCCTCCACCTGTAAGACTGAGCAGGTGATGCACGTGCACTAATCGAGTAGTAGTTGTAATAGTAGTAGTAGTAGTAGTAGTAGTAGTAGTAATTGTACCGAGTAGTTGCCTAGGATTTCTCTTCGACTGATTCCAGGATTCTCAGCCCCGTAGAGACGTCGGTCCACGTCGCCCCAGTACCACGGCCTGTTGAGAATCTTGATGGCGGCGAGAGTAGAGGGAAGAAGGAAAGATGGATAATGCATCATTTCAATTTTTAGGTAGGTAGGTAGAGGCAATATCGGATGATTCACTAGCTGCTGCAGCTCATTTAAAAATAATAATAGGCTACAGACCCTGCTGCACGGACATCGTCATAAATTCCTCATCGTAAGTGTTTGTTTAAAGTTATTTCTGCAACTACCCCAACTACCATCCCCCAACACGTACACTCCAAGCATGCGTATCATCGTAATCATGATCGACCTCCCTGCCGACCATAACGCCAACGACGCCACTGCCGCTATTCAGACACTTCTCCGTCTCCTCGTAGCTCTTCACTCTGGCAAAAAACGGGGGGGGGGGGGGGGGTGGGAATAATGAGCCCCTTACTCGCCATTCAATCACCACCGAGCATGTTCCACTACAAATAGCTCTCTATCATCACGAAAGGTGTGATTCCCCGCCCCCCTTCCCCCCGAGACAGCCCTGAAAAGCACAATCTGTTGTTTCCCCCTCCACTTTGAACCCTACTACCCTCCATTGAGCACAAATGTTAGATGCGGAAGATCTCGAGCTAATTTGTGAACCTGGAAAGGGGAGGGAGGGTGAAAGAAGCTGGTGAGGAAGAGGGGGGGGGGAGGTGAAGAGGACTCGCAAAAAACACAAAAACCATATTAAGTCTGCGTGAATGTATGATTACGATCTCATATCGGAGGGGAGGAATATCGCGGTTCTGCTTCGGCGTTAGTTTCATGTTCAGGATGGCCTTGAATAATAAGAATGAGAGAGGGGGGGAGGGGGGGGGGAGAAGAGAGAAATTACATATTTAGGGTACCATTATTTTTCCTACCAACGATGCAAAAATTATTTAAGAAATGATGCGTCCTGTCCCCACCTTCCGAGCATGTATGATGAAATGCGTGATTCCTGCCTTCTCCAGCGTTTCCACGAAGTGCCTTAAGTCCTACAAACACCGAATCACGACGCCCAGGACAATAAATTCGTGAAGCACAGTCTTATATGTATGTCCGTTCATCGGATACCTACCTCATAACTATCATTATCATCGACTCCGATTCTGCACTTCACCGTAACTGGTGGAGGGGAGGGGGTTATAGTGGACGATGAGGATGGAGATGCGCCAGATCGTGCCGCCTCAAACATATTTTTGCAGAGCTCCTGAACGAATACAAGATTTACTCAGAAATTCCGTCTAACACATGCTATAACTAGAATATCGTCCAGGTGGTAGTGGTAGTAGCAGCAGCAGCAGCAGCAGCAGCACTTGGAGAAGATGCAGAGAATGTTCTCCCCCACATTCTCCTCTACTTCTTTCTCTTGCTCACAACGAGCACGAAGCAACACCTGTGTGAGCTCGGGTTCACGCATGAGTGCGGCGCCAAAGCAACCCTTGCCAGACACCTGAGCAAGGAGCGACGACGATAACCAGGACGATGACTTTCATAATGAGCAAGATCAACGATAGGCGTGCAGGCAGAGACGGGTTGTAACTTATTATCTCCCTTAACACGGTGACCTTGTCGCTGGGGCATCCACAGTTGAGATTGATGGCGTCGTAGTTGTACCGAAGTGCGATCTTGACAGCAGCTGCCAGGCTCTCTGGCGAAGACCCTCCCAACTAATATATATTCGCAGGGAAGACGAGGAGAAGGGGAGGCGAGGGGGGAGGAGGTGCAAAGGGGAGACAACGATGAAGAAGAGAGAGAGAGAGATGGAGAGTAAATATGGACGATATTGAATAAATAGCTGGTCGTCACTTCTTATACGAAATTTGTATTGAAAATACGATGACGATGGTGGTGGTGATGGTGGTGGATTTGCACGGAGATGTGTTCGTTCTCTCTCGATCTGCCTTCTTTCAGTGTAAATGTATATATTTTTCATTGCTACCTGGAGGGCTACTGGATGCTCAATTTCGCAATTGTAGTTCAAAAAACGGTCGGAATCCCCGTGGATGATCTTCGCACAAAATCAAAATCGAGTATAAAATTAAGATTAAGGTGCAGCGAAACTTCACACACGCGCGATACAGGCGACAAAAACACGCCTTCATGCGCGCATTTTTGTTATGTTAAAATTTTTTAGGTAAGTTGTAAGAAGGGATTCCAATAATTCTCATTGCTGTTAGTTTTCGGTCGTGACTAAATCGACTGATACTTCTAATCTTACCGCCTCGGAAGTCACCATCTCTGTGTACAGCCATGCCTAAGCATCGTTCATCGTAAGATTTTTCGTATCTACGTGCTATATTGTTTACACACATAATATATATATATATATATATATATATATATATATATATAGATGATTATTTATACCACCACTACCACCATAATTACCTTCTTCGTGATCATGCGGAGTAGATAGCGGAAGTGCCTGTCCGTGTAATCCATCATCGGTGCAATGGAAAAACGCTCAGTTGTCGCCGGATCGAGTGGGGTGGGTGCAGGCTCGTATACTTTCGTATCGCTGTGGGTGTCAAATCATAAATCATCGACTTTGTATGGTGATGAGAGAAGCAAGGCAATGAGAACATAGAAGATATCGCGTCGACAAGGGCAACTCTAAGACACGAATTGACCTTTCCACTGTAGCTCCACATGCGCTGTTGGGTCGGCTAGAAGAGCTTACGGTGTTGAACGAAGATGCAAATGCATTACTCTTCGACGATTGCAATTTGTGATTCCCAGTGACAATTGGTAGGGAGGAGGAGGAGAAGGAGGAGGAGGGAGGAGGAGGGAGGAGGAGGAGGAATAACGAGAAGAAGAAGAGGAAGAAGGAGGAGAAGAAGAAGAAGATGTCATGGTAGAGGCTAAGGAATTTCTCTCCCCTCCTCGGATGCAGGCGAGCAGTACGCCAAGGCGACGTTGCAAGGCATGTTTCCTTTTTCTTCCGTAATGCGGTACCTGTCGCACAAATCAAAATGCCAGGTGGTATAGGGGAGGGTGGGGAAACGCTTTCACAATAATGGAGTGCGAAGCACTTTGTGTTTGCAATTGACCTCAGTTGTCTCGCTTCTGCCGCCGAGAGGCAGGTGGGGTACTGGTCTCCAGCCATCCGAAGGGAACATCAGCGCTTGTCGAGTCAATGTAGACACACGAGATTCCCTCCGATTTCTCACCCCTCTCATCGAAGACCTCATAGTAGCTACTCTACTCTTGTAGGTCGATGATAACGCACGGGTGTGTAGGAGGGCTGAAAGGAGGACCAAGCTCGCTGCACCACGGCCTGGAGCCATCCGCTGGTTCTTTCTTTCTTCTGTCCGGCAGGAAACCCACTGTATTCAACAATAAGGTGGGCCGATTTTTATCGGCAACATATCGATTGACGTTGAAGTTCCAGGACTAAGCGTATTTATCTTGTCGTCGTCATGAAATCCCATGCCTTCCTGCCTGGATAAGGGATTCTTTCCGAGACTCCCTGAGATCCATTTTAATTGAATCTCATTTGTAATCCCGGGATTAGATTTGGGATCTAAAGCAAAATGTATGGTTGCATGTTACATTTTTCGCTTGCTTTTTAGAGGCCCTTTTGAATGGTTTATGGCCATATTTGATTGTCGCCATAAATCAAACCTAGTACCCTCAACAGTTCTTACCAAAATCCCCCACAGTCTCTTATGCTTTGGGTTTGATCTTGCTGTCGCAGTCCACAAATCGGAACGAGTGGCACGTTACAAAATTTCTTTCTCCTTTTCCCAGGCGCCGAGCCGACCTGTGACCGCCCACAAAATAAAACAGGAGGGAAATTACAACTCAGAACACCAAGTGATAGCGAAGAAGGGACTGAAGCACATTAAGGAAGCACATTTACGATGGCATTTATCAGGGAGAGCATGAAATGCCACATGTCAATTGAAGATCAACATGATGATCCAAGGGAATTTGTCTCGATTTTCAGTATCGATCAGAGCGATGTCCCTCAGTTGACGCATCGTGACCAAGAAGAGGAAGAAGAAGAAGAATGCTTTATGTTCACTGAAGAGCATTTCAGGAAAAAGCCTGTCCCGCTTGAGGCAAACAAGACGCAAACTCATAGTCAAATGTTCAACACTAAAGTCAAGAACTCGGTTCAAACAGAATTTCCATTCTTCCGGATGGGCCCACCTCCAGGCCTGGGAGAAGAAAATGCAGTATGGTCAAGGACGGATCAAACTGACGATGACACAAGCTCGTGTTCATCTCCTTGGGAGCCCAGTAATGAGCTAGAGGAGCGTGCAAGCCAACTGCAAAATCAAAGCTTCTTCAACAGTAACGACAAGACCTCGGTTCAAACAGATCAGAGCGATGTCCCTCAGTTGACGCATCGTGATCAAGAAGAGGAAGAAGAAGAAGAATGCTTTATGTTCACTGAAGAGCATTTCAGGAAAAAGCCTGTCCCGCTTGAGGCAAAGAAGACGCAAACTCATAGTCAAATGTTCGACACTAAAGTCAAGAACTCGGTTCAAACAGAATTTCCATTCTTCCGGATGGGCCCACCTCCAGGCCTGGGAGAAGAAAATGCAGTATGGTCAAAGTAAACGCGCCTCTACAGCTGACACTTTGTGCGTCAACATCTTGAATTTGTAGAATTTCAAAAATGACTGAATTGCATAATACGTAATGAGTATCATGCCACGCAGTGCATCGCAGGGTGCAGTGCATGATGCTGTGCGTGCATGATGCAATGACGCGCTACGTGCAAATGTAGCAGTCAACGAACCACTTTAAAACTGCCATCATCGGGTACATGAATCACGCTCTAGCTGTCATTTGTGTGGGTATATGCTTTGTACATGCGTACGGTTGGGGTCTACGTACGCACGCATGCATTATTATTCATTTATTTTTGGTGCTTACACAATGCGCCGCTGCATAATTAATGTGGCATACAGCGCGCACCACACGTTGGCGGCAGGGCAGAAGCACCGATACCCATGAAGCAAGTCGATACACGAAGCAGGTGGAATGTCGAAAATTTTCCGTTTTGAGAGGTAAAATGTTAAGCAAATAGAATAAACTGAGTGGAGCTCTACATACAATTCATAAAAGAATATATATTTTCCTAGATGTTCAATTTTTTTATCTATAAGGTCCAAAACCGCACAGACAACATGGCATAGCTAGTCGATGTATATTAAGTACGGGAATATATACAAGGGACGCGCGAACACAAACGCACAAGTGCTAAACAACCCCTGATTTCGGGTTCCGGCGCGAAGGCACGGGACTAGACAGCTCAAACCCGACCACACCAGAGTCGCTTTCATGCGCAGGGGTGACCTCTGACACCTGGTTGCTGGGGACTGGATCCTGAGGGAGGAGTGTAGGAGAACAAACAGACGATGCGATCGTGTTTTTGGTTGTATTTCTAATCGCTGGGACATAATGGTGGAAAAAGAGAGAGGTGCCGGCCAGGAGGGCGGCGAGTAGCGCAAGTATACTGTTATTTTCAAGTTTGACAACACAAGGAAAAGAAGCAGCAAAAGACGAGGAGGGTGATATATGTCTACCAACCTTCTGGTACACAGGACTCACAACGCTTTCTTGGTGGCAGCGATAATAGATAAATCCCCCGACAGCAATAGCCACCACAACTCCGACGACAGCGGCAATAATGGGAACTATAAGGGGGGGGGGGTGGCGAGAAAATAAGGGACTGATTTCGGTGACAATAGGCGGCAGCAAAATTGGTTATTGCTTGCTGCAATATAGCGGCGCAAATCCAAGCATGCAAATGATCAAATGTATTTTGAAGGAGCACGGGTCAAAGATAACACCACCCATCATCATTCAACACCATCCATCATCGAATGCCGCTACTTCCCATCCTGCCCCCCTCCCTCTCTCCTCACTGGTTTCATCTCCGCCTCCGCCACTATCAGAACCGCCGTCTGAGGATTGAGGGGTAGGAGAGACCGCATTCGACGTTACGCCAGTCACCGTATAGCCAATTTGTGTCGATATCTGAAGTTATGATTTTGTTGTATAATAAGACAGGCGTGGGGGACATCAGCCAGCATCCAAGAATGGGTGAAGCGTGCCGGCCATTGCGTGCATTATATATATATATATATATATATATATATATATAATACTCCAATGCAAAAACACTTCCCTCGTACGCTTAGATATGAATTTTGAAATTAGCTAGCTACTATTTGTGAGAAAGGGTTTTGAGAAAGCGGAGAGAACCGCGAACGAGAGTTATCGAATGTTTGTTTCGTCGTCATTTTTAGTTTCATTCCACACTGCAATTAGACGTTTTGGAATCATGAACGAAGGTGCATGCAATTACAGCTGCGGAGTCCTGCGAGTTGAGACTCTGGGCAAGGGCTTGCGGCGTTTGGCCAGAGGCAGACGATGACGTGAACGTTACAGTAGCAACAACAGATCCAGCGGCAAAACTGTGGTAGCGGAAGAGAAGAGGGGAGCGAGAGAGAGAGAGAGAGAGAGAGAGAGAGAGAGAGGGAGAGAGAGCAGGGAAAGGAGATTCAACTGAGTTTGTGTATTATGCAAATACATTTCAATTTCTTTGCCGTGATGAAGGGCGTCATCGATAATCGTTTTCGATTTTGCGGAGCAGGAGGAAGGATGAGTATTGATGGCTTCTCTCTCTCTCTCTCTCTCTCTCTCTCTCTCTCTCTCTTTCTCATTTATTTGTATTTCTCATAATAGTAGAAGTACGTGAGGTTGATAATGGAGGCCGCCACGTTGAGAAGGCTAGCGAGATTATCCTTCATTGTCGAGATGAACGTCGCGTCGACCTGGTGAGCATGAGCGCAGCAAGTGAGGTGCAGCCAACGAAATAGAAAGGAGAGAAACACAGGGGAGAAATGCTCCGGTCGAGACAGCCAAGGCGCCATCATTACCTCAGAGATGTCCACAGAAGGAATTGTGAACAAAACTTTATATTGAATGGTAGGAGCAGTTGTCGGAGAACTTAACGAGGAGGAGGAGGAGGAGGAGGAGGAGGAGGAGGAGGATCAAGAGAAGAAAGAGAAATAAGAGAAGAGAAATCGTTACGAGCAAATGAAAGTCTCTATCGACGCATTTAATTCGACCGTACACACACATACACACACACACACACACACACACACATATATATATATATATATATATATATATATATAAATATTCATATATACATGCATTAAACTCAACAATATATATATATATATATATATATATATATATATATATTGTGTGTGTTGGAAGCAAGATTTGAGCCTGCTGCTTACCTGGTACCGGTTAGAGATTGCAAATAGGATGACAGCTGAGAGGCGAGGTACATAGTCGGGTTCCCCTGTAGACGCAGGAGATTATTTGTTTGCTCTGTCGCAAATGAGCTCGTATCAAAGCTTGGCGGTTGAACAGCTTGAAGCGCTAAGACGATGTCCTCGTCGACCCCTGCGGATTCCTTGACCGTTGTCTGCGGTTGGAAAGGAGCGAAACAATGAGGGGAGATTATTAAAGTGAACGTGGGGCTGGCATGATGGAAAACGACTAAGAGTACACCGATTTCTCCCCTAGCCATATCCCTCCGCCCCCCCCGCCCCCCTTTCTAAAATGCAAAGGTGCTTCCATACAACGTCAAACATTCTTCAATCTCTACTCACCCCCGCTGGGATATCAGTGAAGGTGAGGGGCGGCCCGCAGAAGGCGTCTGGATCGGCATCCATTGAGGGGTTTGAGCAGCTGTTAAGTACAGCCTGCAGAAACGTTTCGTTCCAACCGCTAATATAATCCGCATGCATGAACTGCGTGCCGTCGGAGAAGATATGGTAGCCGCCCTTGTAGTTGTAAATCCTCGTGAAGACTCGAATGGTTGGGAGCTTCACAGGATGAGTAGTGGGACATGTGCCGTTTGTTAAACCAATGGGCTGCGCGTGCGCCACGTGGCTGCGATGGTCAGCGCTATCCAGGTTTACTCCTGCGCGGCAAGTGGACAGCAGTAAAAAAGGACGAGGAACAGATTTAATTTCAAAAAAACAAAAAAAGGGACTGCACAACCAAGTGGGAAGAGCGTGTTTCGAGCACGTTTGCACCGCCCCCACCTTTAGGGTTTCTTACAAGATCGGAAACACTCGAACGAACACGACATAAGCAAGCATGTGCATACTCTCCTTCACTCACCGTCCCAGCATTCAGGCATCTTGAGGAATAGCTGCAGCTCCTTGCACGATGTTTTCGGGAAAAATGTGCTGTAGTCTCCAAACGTACTGCAGTCATTTCCAGGACATGGGCCAGGATCTGTGCATCCGGTGTTAAAGTCCTGCTCGCCATATATATCAGGATCTCCACCTGATATCATCTTTGGACGAAAGGGCGGAGTCCAACAGACAGCGAAAACAGCAAAAGTATGTGCATCGTTCCAGCTCAGATGTAGGCATAAATGCTTAAAATAATATCATTCGTCCCACACGCATATAATGATCATATATTAATCATGATGGTGATACCCTGAACCCTTCGGGGAAAGCTCTCGTTTCGTTAGTAACCCAAGCATAATACGCCGAGTGAAACCAGATTTCTGCAATCTCGAACAGTCTCGTCTCCAGGTTGAAGTGATAGATGGTGGGGTACCAGTATAGACTTTTATTCTCCAGCACGTTTCCAGTGTTGCCTTTCGCGCTGAGAAGGTCTTGCAGAGTCACGTTGTACGAGGTGAAGTTTGCGCCGAAGAACGTATGCATGTGACTGCTGTAACCATCGAGCGGCCCTACGATGGGGTCGACTCGTGCAATAGCGAGGGTAAGAAAATCTTGCTTGGACGAAGTTCCATAAATCCCGCAGAGGTTCGTGATGAGGAGGAAAAGCGCCGGAAAAAGCGCCCCGGCGTTGATTCGGTGGAAGTTGATCATCTTAGTGCCTAAAGAGAAACCAAATGCATAAATCAGTCGTCGCAATCGAAGCATGATGCCCCCCTCTCTCATTTCCCCCCCCTGTAGGATCATAGCCACGGTTCCCTCCTGGCTGTTGGCCTGCACCCTCTTTCGTTGTTCACCTCGATGAGGATTTCACTTCCATAATCTTCTTTCTGATCTGTCTACAGGCAGAGATGAGTTACTCGGTTACGGTCTCGCATTTTCGATGCGTTAGTGCCGGTCATTTCATTAAAAGAAAAGAAAGATAGGCTGTCTTATGCTATTCTTTAGATGATATCCATGTCGCAGGTGGATATTTTCACTTCGGAATCTCGACATTTGTTCGGCCTTTCAACTGTCGTTCGCGTTCGGCTTTGACTTCATGACGATAAATGTTCTTCGCTGTCGTCTATCAGGAAAAGATCGCATTCTTAATAATAGAATAAGGAAAAATATTTTATAAAGTATCCCGGTATTATTCCGTTTTTATGATAAACGGCCTTCGTTGTACTCGTAATACATGTACGAGTGGCACATCTAACTCCTCCTAGAATCCTTGCTTCGTCTGGCCTCCCCCCCAGCCTGGGGAACTATGTCGCACGGAGCGAAAGGTAGTCACAGCGAAAGGGGAGGGTGCGATGGTCCCGATACTAGCATGGCGTTTTACTGTTTGCGTGTGTGATTTTAGGACGTTCCATTTTGATTTTCTATTGGGTGGTGTGATTGTGTTGTTTGAATGGCGGATTGCGCCTAAGTGAATATGATTCGCAGCCCCCCCCTCTATGATTTATTTTACTCCCTTCGTCATTATCAGCAATAGATCAATTATAATGTTGTATTTGTGATGATGATAGTTTCTGGATTGGAAGAGGGAAAAAGTTCGGTGACCCGGCGAAGGCGAAGAAGGGGTGGCAAGGATGCATCGGCAAAACTGAAGAGGAAGATCGAGATCGCCATTCAGAACGAGGACTTTTACCTCGCGAACCAAGTAACCTCAGTTTCCTGAAAATAATAACAGGCGCAATTCATGCACACCTGAGTAGAGTAGTGGATGAGACTAAGGGATCGGCCGTACATGCGTAATCTCAGTATCAAATTCACAGTCTCACGGGATTCGTAGTCTTCTCGTAGGAAAAAACGAATAATCATTCTTTTTTCGTACTTTTTACTCTGACAATATACAGCTTATCCTCTCTCAGTATCATAGGCTGAAGAGTTCTGACATGTAAGAATGTGTCCGTGGCGGTGACGACGATGATGATGATGATGATGATGGTGATGATATGATGATGATAATATCTGAACCTGGTTTGAGTATTTTTCAGAGAATGGGGCCCCGGCGTTTGCACTGACAATCCCTCAATTGTTTTTTTTGCAGAACTGAAGGCCTATCTGGTCTCTTTAACGGAGCGAGAGACTTACTCAAAGCTGGCCAGGTGTGGGAGCGCAAGCTTGAATGCGTGTGTTGGAATCTTATCTTCTCTGAGATTGATTCTCCAATTCTCTCTCAGGGCAATGAAGGGGGGTCCTTGGCATGCACGTACATCCAAGAGGGTATCGACCACAAGATCACACCCCTCGCCAAGGACATAGGTGCCTTCACACTTTGCAAGGAAGATCTATCTTTAAATCTTAAATGCGACTGGTTCTCTTTCCATTCATTCCAATTTTCTTGAATTTCAATAATCAGTGCGAATCCAGAGCCTCTTTGATATGTTCGGCAAGGCAGATGTTAAACCAAGGTTGTTCGTCGCATCTGCGTGTAGAGTCGACGTCGTAGTAGAAGATGCGAATGAATCAACGAGGAGTACAAGCGTTGAGGGGGGTTATTAGAATTAGCATCTTGTTTACACTACGTGTACAATGATGGTCACATCACTAACATAACAATGGATATGTGGATCCTCATTTTCCCCTCCCCTCTGCCCCCGTGTTCCAGGGTCGAGATGATGAAATTAGCAATCCAATGGACCTCGAAATGCGGTACAGAAGCCAGTTAATTTCATTTGCAACAAGCTGATCTTCGTCCGTCTTGAGAGTCAATCAATGATGAGGACTGCATAGCTTCGATAAATAAGCAAAACGCTTTAGTTTCGTTGCATATCTCTCCCCACCCCCGCCTACCCTCTTATCTCGATTTTCTCCATCTCCCTGTCCTTTCTCCTGCCCCTTATCCTAAGGGTCAAATCCGCATGGAGACCAACGACTACACACGCAGCTCGCACGCTTTTACGACCAACACTGCCTGTACGCTGAAGCACACAAACACTACGTGAGAGGAGCGAGACCACAGGATCATGCCAGGTCGTGGCACTGTCAAACAATTCGCAAGAAAGCATGCTATGATGGATAAGTTATAATTTATGATGATCTTGCCTTCCCTCCCCCCCCCCTCTCTCTCTCTATTAGTCGCTTTTTCCTGAATGGATTAGTTTTGGTGCTGCTTCTAACTAGTGCTCCACTCACCTACTGCTACTACAATCATTACTATTATCACTTTAGATGCGTCATGAATTGGGCCAAAGAGGGCACCTACCCTGAAGAAATGTAATCATCATCATCAGCAGCAGCAGCAGCAGCAGCAGCAGCAGTAGTAGTTGTGGAAGTAGCAGTAGTAATTTATTATCGTAATGTAAAGTAGTCGTACAACGCATCTGAATTTGAATGTCACAACAGATATGTTTAATTTATCTGCCTCCTCCTCCTCCTCCTCCTCCTCGTCCATCGCTCTCCTATCCTCAGAGAACTTTTCGTGGCACGTGGGGTCCTGGAGTATCTTTGCATCAAGGGAAATCTTAAAAATGCTTCGGCGTTTTATTCGGTGCGGTGTAGCAGCCAGCAATCGTGCATGCATGGCGATAGATGGGAATCATGCTGCAGTGATGATGATGATGATGATGATGATTAAGGACGAATGATATAGGGGGGGGGGGTTGATGTAGGATGGTTGCGGTAGGAGAAGAAGAGGCCGTTGTTAGAACGGGAGATGGGAATTCAAAGAGGGGGGTAGGATGGCTTGATCTCCCGTTGTCTTGGGCTTTTCGTCAATGTCCTTTCTCAATCATATCATGACATTAAAGTTGATTGTTCCTCCATCGGTTGTACCTCCTCCCATCCTTTCCTCGCCAGTCTTGTGTCAAGTTTCTCGACGAGATACAGCCGTATAAAGACCAAATCACCAAAGCGAGGAAGGAGGCTGCTCGATGCGACGAAGAAGACGACGAGAATTCTTCCAATCACCACCACACCACGGCCTCTCCATCCTCTCCCTCCTCCTCCACCACCACTACCACGTCATTACAAGACTTTCTTAGGACAGATAATCGGCAGGATTTATTTGAGGCTGAGGCGGCTGTGCGGCCCCCACTCATAAACTTTCTTGGATTTTGTAATTACAAACACACACACATATATATATATATATATATATATATATAAAATTAAATAATTGTGTCGCTGTTTGCTATTTGTGCTGCTGTCAATGACGAGATGGTGTTTTTACGAAAATGCGTCCTGAGAAGAGAGCGTATCGTCGTCTCAACTCCGTTTCTCAAACATGAGTTGCCATTTTTGGCTCAAAAATTTTCGTAAAAAATAACGAGCGGGTGCACATGCACAATACGCGCGCGCGCATGCATGTGTGAGAGAGAGAGAGAGAGAGAGAGAGAGAGAGAGAGAGAGTGTGTGTACACGCTCATGCACTTGCATCTGCTGTTCTTTGCTCGTTTTTCTTCGATGTCTCGCAAACCTTTGCTTATTCTAACTGGATCATGTTCCTCTACTTCACAGTACTGACCAGCATAGAAAGAAGAGCATTATCACTATTCGACATGTTGTGGTAAGTGAGGGGGGTGGGAGGAATCACAAAATGGGAGAGAAAAGAGGATGCACACGACTCGTCTGCTAATACTATATCTAATTCTTTGCTCTTTTTGGCACACAATAGCGACAAGTACGAGATATCGCTTCTGCAGGATCCAGCGTACGATAAATATCTGCACAGAATTGCCCAGATTTACTTCGGTGCGTAGCTAGAGTAGGCTCGATACGTCACTCTCTTTCAACTTCCACCCGCTTCTTTTCCTCTTCCTCCCTTTCTTCATCTAATCTCTCTCCTCCTTCTCAAAGCACTGAAGCACTCTATAATATTTCGTCGCTGTCACCATTGGCAACAACAGTGTCAATCACCCTCATCACGATCCATCTTTCTCACAGGGCGGCAAGCACCGAAGGGGATCCTGGAAGAGCTTCTCGGCTTGTTCTCATGAACGGCCGAGAGATAGTCGCAACTGTAGCTCCCGTCAGATGGCCGATGAGCATGATAATATACCAGAACAATGCTATAATGAGCCTCCGAGTTGAGAGCCGTCTAGGCAGTTTTGTTGTGATCCCATCCCTGACCACAGACACGGTGTGAGTTGTGCCTGCAATGCACTGCATGGAATTGTGTGTTTTCTCCATTGTCAACATTATACAAACAAGTTTCCACACGTTCCGACACGTCCTGAGCATTCCATTTGAATGAATCAATTCATCGAGCACCATTTGTGTGTGCTGATTGCGAAAAGATATGCGGATCTGTAGAGATGTGCGGCGTGGAAGATACAACAAATGGCACAGAATCGATCGGTTCCCAAAACTGAGCTGCGAGCGCGCCTGAGTCGTCGCTGTTATAGACATGCAGTAGACGCTGTTATCAGCTATGCCACACAACATTTAATGATGATCCTGGGCAGACGTGTACAGTGGACAGCATGTAGCTTTGTATTGCATGTCTTTTGACCAGTCATACCAACACTTGCGCTGCGTTGAATCAATGTACCGCTGTGTCAACTATCGGGTACGTATAACGTACCATAGCTCACAGACGTACGTACATGAAGTCGTGATTACATCAATTGTGCATGTGCCCGCAATATCGGGCTACATGCATGCATGCAACGTGCGTGCGTGCATTTGCATCGCAGCGATTGACACGGTAATGGCGCATATTGTAAACGCACAACGACACGCCACTATAACACGACACGGCACGGCACGACACGACACATAGCTAATTGCACCTAGCTAGCTAGCATGTCACATGTGGATGGCGTGTGTGCGCTATGTACATACACTTGTATATTGTGTGATGTGATAATGGCACACAAGCTATAGGCGCATACACACATGGCTTGCTCTTATATTCTAAAGCTAGCATGCATCCGTGTCCATCTACGTGCATTTTGTGCAGCACAGCTTGCAACACATGCTAAACAAAAGTGTAGCTAGCAGACGGTGTACATGTAGCATCGTTGGCGTCCACTGTTTCGAGGATATATATATATATATATATATATATATATATATATATATATATTCTTTTATTCCTTCGTTGACCACATTGCGTTTCTTTCTCCCAGGTCTGGAGATGGGCCCATCCGGAAGTGCGGAAATTCTGTTTGAACCGAGTCTTGTCTTCAGTGGGTAAATGCTTTATTCTGACCGCAAAATATGAATTGGGCTTGTGTAGATGGATTTCAATGGTACTGCGAATCGCAATGGAGTGAGGCCTAGCGAGTCCTTGGTGTTAAGAGTGGAACGTTCGGTTTTCAGGATCATCCCGCAACGCAACGTGGCATGTGGGTCTGATGCTCTCGAGGATATATCTGCGAAATTCTTGCGAACTCTGACCTACGTCACTGCCTTTGTCGCAGAAATTCGCCATTATACGCCTTCCGCTTGATAGTGACTCAACATCCGATGTCATCCTAGCCGCTTGCTCGCATTCGTTCATTTACAATGAAAAGTACAACTTCTTGGATGTTGTTTGCTGTTTTTCGCTAAAAAACTTCCCTGTGATTACTAAATTTTGCCATTGCTCGCCGTCCCTCTTTTCCCCCTCGGGATTCGGTTCGAATGCCCGGGGAACTCCGACGGACTTCGATCATATCCCACTCGAGACATACCCCTTTCGACTGGATGTTGAAGCAGGGCCTGTTTTTGCACTGCGACAAGCTTTCAAGGACGACGCCGTCTAAAATCGAAAAGGAGCTTGGAAAGAAGGCCAAACTTAGCTGCCCCAGGCTGCTCGCTCGGAAGGAGGATAGGAACCTCTGAGAAATGTTTCTAAACTGCAAATGGGGGGAGATTTGAATGTAAGCTACTTGGGAAGGAAGTATAGCTTACTTTAACAACTCACTTCATCGCACAACCAAGGCCTTTTGACCGGAAAACAGTGAAGCTTCCGAATTGTATTCGGATACCCAGTTGAGAACGGGGCCAGCCATGGAAAAGAAATATATCGATGATGTTGCCAAAAAATGGAAAGGTTACTCTTGTTTGGATTATTACCTGGCTACAAAAGAAGTGGGGTTAACTGTCTTAATATCTTAACAGAATCATTGAGTAGTGACAATACTATCGGAAAGTATAAGGTCACCTATCATCAATTCAACTATATATGTTTGCATCGAAAATAAGTAGCATACGCATTGTTAAAGGTCGATCGGCTCATTGCATTTGGCGGTTTTGGATGTGTGCGAATGTGCTCGACACCGAATGGTAACATGAAAGTTGCCGTCAAGACCTTCATCATGGTGATAACCAGCACTCACAAGGAGAACGATGATGCAACTGTTGCCCATGAATATTGTCCGTTCTTTGAATAGTGATAAACTGTCTCTGGTTCCTAATATGTATAGCAACGAATGAAGGAAAATGACAACGAGAACATGAAAAGGGAGATTGCAGTTTTGCGGCGTGCAAGGCACCCAAACATCATCGAACTTCAGGAGGTAATAAGACAGCAATTAAGATGATTTCACGTGCACGATCATGCGTACTACTCTTGATCTGTCCCAATACTGTAACAAAAGAAGTGTGTACAGATAACCACACTTGTCTTTCTTCTTCCTGTCTTCTCGGCATGAATAAAATCATACTCAACGTAGGTCATCCAGGCTCACGATTGCGTGCATGTTGTCATCGAGGTTGTATATTTGATCGCACGACTTATGAATCGTTTTCGTGGATAATTCGATGCTCAAACATGTTTTTGTGCTTGTTTGGTTCAACATAGTACGCAAGTGGAGGGGACTTATTCACCCAGGTGAAGCGACACGGAGCCGTCGGCGAACCCGAGGTAGTAGGACTTACGCTATCGATACTTTTTCGAAAGCCATTTGTGTTTTTGTTTGCAAGTAATATGTGGTATTGGTAGGCATCTCGGATACTTTTGCAATTGCTCTTAGCTGTAGACTATCTGCACACGCAATTAAAGGTCGTCAGAGTAGTTAGTGGTGATCGAAGGAATTCCTTCCGCCATGATAGGAAAGAAGTGGGGGCGGGGGAGAGGCTGTTGACACTAAACTACCACTACGATCGCAGTCTCTTTTCCAGTAATGCTAGTTGTGAAGTGTAGGCTTAAGACAATGTCATACTCACGTCTTAGGTCTGCCATCGTGACATCAAATTGGAGAATATCCTATTCACGGACTTTCGCTCAAGGAAGATCAAGCTCATTGATTTCAACCTGAGCAGGTCCCTCTCATTACAGTGCCTATCATTAGTGACGAGAATAATTTTCTAACAATAGGAATAGCAAAGAGAGACCACTTCGGTTTCGATGATTGCGGCATCAGTGTGTCTTGCAGATGTGTGTAAAGGCATTTATATTTTGAATTTAATATCATATTTAGCACATTTGATGGTAGTAGCCAGTGTATGGTGAACACGGCTAGAGGCACACCAGCTTACTCCGCACCAGAGGTGTGTACAAATAGATGAGTGGCCAAATCAAATGGAGAAAGATAGATTTATTAAGGACTCGTTCCGAAGATGAAAAAGAAAGGGGAAAACGTCAATATACGTATTGCCTTTGCATGCGCATTTAGCTTTAATACTAGGTCCATTTTGATCATCTAGAAAACTCATCGTCTTCCTCCCGCCTTTCCCTGTTCTCCCGCTCCCCCCATCCTCGACTTTTCCTCGTGCCTCTACATACCTGTCTGCAGGTGATCCGGTGTATGGAGCATGCGGGCCTCTCAGAGGACACACAGCTTGTTATAGAAAGAGCTGACAGCACTGAGGATTTCAATGACACCGATAACAATAGCACTCTCATTCCCACCACTACAACCACCACCGCTACCATGAGTAGTAGTAGCAGTAATAAATTTCCTACTGCTAGTATTACTAAGAATGTGGAAAAGCGTCTTCCCACTTCCTCTCCCTCCACAACCACCAAAACTGCTACTACTGGTACTAATACTACAGCAGTTGCCGCAGCTTCTTCCTCATCATCACCACCACCACCACCATCATCATCATCATCATCGTCATCATCACAATCACCAAAGCCCAGCAAATTACCAACTGCTGTTTCTAGTGGTAGTAGAAGTAGGAAAGAGGACGATACCAATAGCAACCCAAAGAGCAAAGTATCGGAACCTTCATTGCTCCCTCACACGTCGGCTGCTACTTCGCGCAATGGCGGTGGGGAAGGGTCAGTAAACAACAAGGCAGCAGGACAAGAAGGAAAGTGGTAGTTACGAATAAACAACACGACCAAATATAACGACGGAATACTAGAAAACAGTCACCAACACACAAAAATGCACATAGTAAGGGGACGGCTTGCACATGCAACGCTATCTGACGAATCGAAACTTTACTCTTAATGCTGCTGCTTCTGCGTGTGGTGTTCTTGGTATACCAACGACAAGGTATGATGCCTGTCCCGCTGACGTGTGGTCGTGTGGAGTTGTGCTGTATGTGATGGTATACGGATACCTGCCCTTTTACGAGCACAGCGTCAGGGAGCTATGCACTAGTATAAAGAGGGGCCTTCCACCTCGCCTCCCTGCCCCCGCAAGCAAGGAGGTATGATTCTGTGTTGTCTGATCCGCAAAGTAGAAAGGATGCTACTTTTTTATCTGACGGTACTGCGATTACTGGTGAAGAAAGACACTGCTGATCATAGCATCACACGATCTATTGTTTGCACGCTCGCCCCGTCCTACCACTGCACATACTCACTTTGCTATGCCGTGCTGCTAGGTGCGGCACCTGATTAGAAACATGCTTCATGTTGACGCGAAGAAAAGGTTCACGATAGCAGAGGTATAAACGGACGCTTGAGTGTGTGTATGTGTGTGTGTTTGACACACACACACACACACACACAGAGAGAGAGAGAGAGAGAGAGAGGGAGAGAGGATTGGGGGAAGGAAGGGATAAAAGAAAAGCGGTAGTCATTGCTACTCAGTAAGCACAGGAGTAATGGTCATCCTGATGCCAGAACCCACAAACACACTGACTGATCCGCCCTTCTCTCTTCCATATAATATTTACTCCTTTGTGCTCCATACATGCAGGCCAAGGACCACGTGTGGGTCCGTGCACGCTTTCATCCTCCAACCCCCGAGCTACTACCTACATCATCGTCAGCATCGTTTTCACAGATCCCGAAGAGTGTTGATGCAATCATAGGAGGAGGAGGAGGAGCTGGGAGAAGAGCAAGCACGAGGGTTGCTGTCAATCCTTCTCCTACCATGTCTCCAATAACCATTTCAGGTGTTTGCGACGATCACTACCAAGATAATACGAAAAAGAGGAGAAAGAGCGTCGTTTTTAAATTATGGGATCAGGAATGGGGGGAGGGATGGATTTCCATGAACTATCATCAGTCCGTCGTTACCACCATCACCAATATTATTATCAATAATGCAGGCAGTAGGAGCAGCATTAGTGCTAGATCAAAGTTCACGTTTACTGGGGGGGAAGGGGGCAAACCGAAAACTACGGAAGGCACTAAAAGGTCCTGATGGTGGTGATCGTGATGCTCAATGCTCATCGTGTACCTCGTTGCTACAGTTGTAATAGTTGTAGAAAAGCATGTTTTTCTCACCTAAGCACCTGATGTTACATCCCTACTCGTTGTCCTAGCTTTCCTCTAGTAGCATATAGCGTATATGCAATATCTAGCCTGTGCATATGCGACTGACTGACTGACTGATGACGACAACATTGCTCTGCTGGGATGATTTGTGGACATGGCTATGCACAACGTAGCTGGTACGAAAAGCTGCACGGAGGGGAGATCTCCTCTCATCTTGCTGAAGAAGAGGACGAGGCGGAGCTCAAGAGTGTCCATCCTTCCCCTCAGAATAGCGGTAGCAGCAGCAGCAGGAATTGGTCCGGGCACCGACAGTCATCGAACAACGTGGCACATAGCACAGGTGCTTGCATAGGATGGAGAATGCGCAAACTGGCCGAGAAGATTATTTATGAATTTCATTCCTCCTCTCTCCTTCCCCTCCCCTCCTCAAATTGCAATAGGTATGTCGGGAGACAGTTGGAAGCTAGCGCGAGACGAGGCATTAGTCGCAAGGAGTAGCGCTCATTCCACGGGGGATAAGACGACAACGAATGCAGATGAACGAAAGGTGCTGTTCGTTGTCTGTGCGTTGCCTTGCGTTGCGTGTGCGTGTGCGTGTGTGTGTGCGATTGTTCGTGTGTGAGGATGGCCCAGCTGCCAAACATTGACTGTTTAATTTGTTCATATATTGAAACATGCTGATACTTCTCGCCCTCTTCATCCCCCTTGCTGCAATACTAACGACTGGTCATCATAAATGTTAGGGCGTTGGCAATTATTCAAATAGTAGAACTGGAAATGACGGCAGAATCACGACAGATATGCTCCTGCAGCATATTGACGAGGAAGATGAAGAGGCGGTAAGTATTTCTTTGAATTTTGTTTCGTGTCCCGAGCTCTATCGCTCGTAATCATTAATTTTTAAGGGGGAAGTTTTATACGTCTTGGTTGATGGAAACGGATTGTTTTAGTGCAAACCGGTGGTTGGGATCATTCTACTTGGCTAATTTTCGAATCGTCTCACATCATCACAGGTTGAAGAGGAAGAAGAGGACGGAATGGGATGGTACTATGGCTGACGGGAACATGCACAAATTGCAAGATCATCAATAACAGCACCTAGTAGAGTTGCATTGATGCTGAGTTTCTGCAGCGGATCCTCACATGTTCTATATCAGCCATCCTCGCTCGCGAAACGTCAATGGCACACTATGCTAAGAATATGCAAGGCCAACGTGATTTGCTGCGCGTGGCTACATTTGGCGTATGGGCGGCATGTCTGGCTCACTCGTGCATTTAGCAGGATGATACGGACACTCGCTATCTAGCTATGGCATTAGTCATGGCAGCATCAGCGGCACAAAATATTAGTGCTACTAAACTACGAATGATCTAAGTGATTAGCTGCAGCATGTATACATAGGCCATCACGAACCTCGCTGTTAGGTGCTCATCACGTGTAGATGCAACTTTATGATGACTATTGAAAGAATGTAGCTTATTCGCTGCAATGTACAAACCCGTCCCATTTTATTAGAAGTACACATTCATGTACGTCACTTGATCAGTGATGTATGCGTGTGTAGCTACATGAAGATGACCATTTCAAAAAAAAATTCATTGCTTGCATCCGTCCTACTAGTAGCTTGTATGACCGTAGCTAGCGAATTCAATAATAGCTACATAAATACAGGCGCCTGTAAATATCATGTAAACTATCTAAACGTACGTGATTCTACAGGGATCGCATGTGTGTAGCATGGTAGAGCTTGGGTAGCATGTATGAAATATTGCATGAGTTTCTGAAACATATTCATTTGTTTTTCATTATAACGTGCAAGTTTATTGTAAACAAAGCACACAGATACCAAATAGAGTCGCCATTACTGTACCCACGACGGCTGCAAAGTAAGTCATTGGCCCATTTTTAGTTGCTCAGCTTGCAAACATCTTCCAAATCAATCCCTTTGACAACCTTTCCCTTGTATTGACCGGCTACAATCTTAACGGTAACAGTCGGTTGGTCGGCCTTTGGATCATCGTCCAGGGATACCATCTCAGCTTCAAAGCCCCGGTATGACCCGTTGACAATCAGAACGGGTCTTTTTACACCAGGTATAACAGTTTCCAGATACTCCTGATCAATGCGCAACACATCGCCAGAATCTAACATCTTTATCTCGCCTTCAAACTTCTTTCGGACTTTCAACACCACTGCCTTTTTCTTGTAGTACTTTCCTCCGGCAAGTTTTTTGTTTAAGACTTTAACAATGATCTCCCGAAATAACCAATTTTCTTTCTTAATATTCTCCGGTACTGCTGCTGCTGCAGCTTTTTCGAGCTTTCTTTTCTTCTCCTGCTCTTGCTCCTCCATGATCATCTCAAGAGTAGATTTCTTCTCCTCCTTCGGCCTTTTCTTTCTTTTCTTCGTTGATGCTGCTGAATCAAACAACGCCTTGTTGCCGACTTTAATGGCTGGGGTTGATATTTTCTTCGTAGCGAGTCCAAACTGTAGATCCTGTCTTTTCTCGTCCCGTTTGAGCTCCTTCTTACCCGAATCCTCGTTTTCCTCTCCTCCACCTTCTTTCTGTGCCAAGTCGTACGCACGCTTCACCTGCTCCTGGATCTGCTTCTCAGCAACAGCTTCTGCCGTCATCTTCATCTTATCTAGACGGTCTGCCGCGTTGCGACGTGCCATCCTATCAGGATCAGTGTCCTTCCACTTCACGAACCATCCCTTCTCTGTTTGGTCAGCCTCGCACAGGCCTGCCTTAGAGAGGTAAACCACAAGAGAGGACAGAGATTCCCACTGTGTTGAGTTCATGTGGATGTGGTGCCTGTCTTTGATATACTCCATATAAACGGTGTTTGCTTTGACGCGGTTCCTGCCGCGCCTCCGAAGCACTTCCATAAAACCCTTCTTGAACATGTCCGAGTAATAGCCCATGTACTTGCCAGAGTTCTCACGAAAGAGCCTCATCTGGCGGGCATGAGACTCCGACATGGTATGGCATTTGAATCCATTCTCGTCTCGACATTGCTTGTTACACATCTGGCAGTACCATCGGAGCTTCTGCAGCCCCTTGGCTTTGATGCGGTTGCCAATGGCCTTGGGGGTCAGGAACCCATGCTTGGGCATTGCGCCGGTGGCGGTTCAGAGCCCTTTGAACGAAAAGGAAGAGAAAAGAAACTAATATCCTCAACAACTTTTTAAAGTTAGTTGCGGCGTTGGAGCACTGAGAGGCTGGGAAGGGAGGGGAGCAGACCCGGTGCTGCGCGTTTGCGAGGTGACAAGAAATGCAGGAAGCGCGTTGGGTGAGAAGACGCATGTCATGCGTCTAGACCCATGACGCATATCTGAAATACCATGCATTTTATCAATATATTTCCACACATGCCAAAGCAAACTGCGACAACACTTCAAAAAAAAACTCCAGAGAATCTCTGCGACATTTCCCATGCAATCACAAGATTACCTAAAGAAGCCTTCCGCACTGAATGTCGCAGGTAAAGAATTAGCCGTGTTTACCCGGCATATTTCGGAGTGATGCTCCTTTCTTATGTCTTACGAAAGTACCGATGATCAGTGCGTGCTCTATCCACTAACAACACGTGCACTACGACGACTGCCACGATGAACATTTGTTGCCCGCTACGCTGCTGTTTTCGGGAGA